>JADAQX010000139.1:0-81268 GCA_015476325.1 Cardiosporidium cionae | reverse complement strand
AGAAGAAGAGAAGATGGAATAGTAGGAGGAGGAAGAAGAAGAAGAGAAGATGGAATAGTAGGAGGAGGAAGAAGAAGAAGAGAAGATGGAATAGTAGGAGGAGGAAGAAGAAGAGATGGAATAGTAGAAGCAAAATAAAAGAAGAAGAAATAGTAATAGAATGAAAAAAACAAGAAGGAGAATACTTAATAGTTTGAACTTCAGAACAAGAGAGGATTTTTGAATAAAAATGAGAAGAAAATGTTTGAAAACTATAAAAAGAGTTGTTGAATGGAAGGGAGAATGTTCCCACACAAAATAAAATTGAAAATTGTATATCATGAAAAGTCAATAGAAGATACTTTAATAAAAAATATATTACTCTCCATGCTATACTAAAATTAGAAAATTAAAATGTGCAGAAATCAAACTATAATAATAATCAAATCAAAAGCATAAAAAACTTCTTAAACAGAAAATCGAAAGGATTAACGTACAATATAATTTTTTTAATTGTAAAACAGAAAAAGACAAAATTATTGATGAAGAGAAGAGAAAACGAGGAGTCTCAGATAAAAAAAAAATCATAAAATAAAAGTAAACGTATACACGTGTAAAAATTTCCATCATATAAAAAACTACTGAGAGATTGAAAACAAAAAATAATTTCATACGAGTTGAATTGAAACAGAATGTCTATTTGTTATTTATTACTCTTATTAAAATCAAATCGCATATTCTTTTTGTTTCCAAAAACAAAAAAAAATAGTAGACTACCTATCTTGCTCACACGTTAAGGTTTACAATGAAAAAAAATATTTTATATTACCAAAGAGATAAGGAATTAATTCATTCCCACATCTTTCTTTTTTTAGGTAGGCTGCTACTATTTTGATTTTCTGTAAACATTCAATTTTCTTTAGAAGATCATCTGTTTCCATTTCCTCCTTCAATAGAATTAAAGCATCCATTTCTACAAAAAAAACAGAAAAAGCATGAATTCTTAGCCTTATTTTAAAAGAAGTGAAAGTTGAGACACATTTTACAAGAAGTGTTTTCATCGTGTTTTTCTTAAATTTTTAGATAATTTTTGTCGTTTTTTTTTTTTTATAGATAATGTTCATCTTATTCTTTTGATTTTTGAGATAATTAGAACCAACAAGAAAAATTAAAATTCGAAAAAACACACACCTACAGAGGTAGACGAAAAAATTTGCAATGCACCCATTCTCTTCATTGTCTAAACTTAGTTTTTCACCACGATTCTTCTATTGCTTTTGCTTGGTTTCTCCACTTTCTGCCTCACAAAAAAATCTACAGTGATTTTTATTTTAATTCATAGCGTTCATCCTACTCGATAGAGAGGGTCTCATGCTCCTATTTTATGTGCTATCTCCATACATGCGAAGGGGTAATCTTCACACATTCACTGCATTTCCTTTCCCATCTAAATTTCTTGTCAAACTTGTTTACATTTCAAAAATAGTTTAGTGCACTATATATCAGATAGAGTGCATCCGTTGCAATCATAACTACCAATGGGTAGTGTACTCTAAGTAAGAAAGAGTTGTGTTAACACATGGCAAAAGCAGAAATTCTCCCAATGCATTTGTAATTTGCAATCAGCAACAAGGAAAACAAACTCACACCTCTGAATATTCAAACAGTCTTCCTTCATTGTTTTCCCAACTTTCCTACACAGAGTAACGTATGATGAAATCAAAACGAATTGCAATTCTGAGCAAATGTTCTTCCGCCTATCGAATTTATTCTGCTTTCTCTTCCTGTACATACACTCCTTTCAAGGCGGTGATATAAAAAGAAAGCACGCATTACTATAGGCAAGCAAGTTTTCTCGCAAATTATCCTACTTTCACTCGATGCTTCGCATCTCCCATAACATCGAATAAGGAAAGAATCAACGGAATTATGTATACCGGCAGAAAGTGGAATGGAGATAAAATAAAGAGGAATTTCATGAGACCATTTTGTGCAACCATTCTTGACTTGCATGAACAGTAAGGTGTATGTATATTCAAACGCAATCCATTCTGTAATCGCATGCGCATTGTGGCATGTATATCAAAACTGGTTGATTACTCACGAAATTAATTGCCGAGAGGATGAGGTACAAATAAATTATACAAGAAAACATCACTCTGCTTTCCTCATTTCTCGCAAAAATAGAAAAATAGCCCATGACTTATTATTTCCTGGTAGATGTATTCCAAGAGATCAACGTAAAAGAAGGAATTTTCCAGCTACATCCCTACTACCGCTGTATGGGGCGGACTTGTGTTCTCGTCAGAGATTTGCGCTCTTTCTGCTTTGTAAACGCAAAATATCTCAGCTGTTGAGACAGCAGTATCGACAGAATTTGCAAACACTTGGTAATTGATGTAAAACCAAATCTAGTGGCAGCATTGCCCACAAATAATATTTCCATCAAATGCCTCGACAACCATGAAATACCACTGTATTTTACGGATACGTAAGTGTGAGCAGACAAACTTAAAGCTTTTGCTACGCAATTTCAATTTATTTATACTGTATTTGCAGAAAGTTGTCACAATTTGAAGTAAAAAGAATCTTATGCAAGTATTCTGCGTATTCTCACAGAATCAAATTCGAGTATATAAGGAAGAGCTGCTTATAAATTAGAACAAGCTTACTTGAACTATTCGAATGGTTGCATTTTGTTTTGCGTAGCTCACCAAAATATAATCATTGTACCGAAAGAATGAATTCGATAGAAAGTACTAAAGCAAAAAAAAACTATCGATTTAATAATGTAATTCTCTGGCCTTCTCATTTAAAATTATAAAACATAAAGGCCTTCTACCAGAAATGTTTGCAGGAGGTCTCGCACATAAATAAATGATAGGAAAATAACAGGTGTTACCTCTCCTAAAAAGAATACCGAAAGCCATCAATTAAATTAAAAAAGTTCAGCCATAGAATCTGCAAGGTATGAAGTATCTCTAGTGCAGGAGATTCGATATATTCTACCTCATTACCATAGCTAAGAAGAAACGCTAACAATGAGCCATTAAAAATTAATTATGAAACAATTATTATTTATTAAATGGCCGTAACATCTGGCTTGATTACAGTTTATACAACAAAACTGGATAACTTGTCTGTGTTCCTTTGCCCCATACATCCACCAGAGTAGCTACTTGGTTTCCTGTTTTAACGATATCACTTAGTCAACCCTATGTGTAGCAAATTCAGCAACTTTGCACTGTGCGTGATTGCTAACATAGTGGAATGTAGTCTTATAACCGCATAAAATGTTATCTAAATGATGCAAGAACGAGCGTATCATGATATGCTCTTTTTTTCTTATACGAGGCTTACTCTATACATTTCATCGATTCTTTTGATACTGCTATCAAAAACATTGGGCCTTTAATTTTGAACGAATCTACACAGCGATGGATGAAAAAGTATGCGTTTTCTCATGGGGATTCCTTATGTTTTGCATTAAATCATGCTCGGTTCTAAGGAAAGACTCGGAAAGGGAGAATGCACTACTTTCGTGTTTCCCCACACAGATAGCGTTTATGAATTGTATAGCGCAACAGTACATCCAAAACTTAAAACTCTACATTTGAGCCCAATTTTCAGCAGTATGTTCGCATCTATCAGTGTGCAAATACTATGTACTCTAAAGAAGGTGATTTTTAGCATTGGTACTATTTTGAATGCCATTGCTACACATAAGGCACATAAAACAACGACCATTCAAGAGAACTACACAAATCAATATGTGATATTCTTCCCCTCTTTCAAAAAAAAAAATCATAAAAATTTGTAACCTACAAATGCAGCATTATGCTAAAAATAAATATGCTGATAAATAAAAAAATGTTACCCCAAGATCCTTTATCCTGGATAACAAATATATACAGAATTATTCTGTGGCTGTATCATTTTTCAAACTGAAATAGTAGGTTCGAGAGAAGACAAAACGATTTAGTATAGAATTTAGCATAAGTTATTAACAAATTTATAAAAAGGAAAATAAGCCATTTGACTGAAAAATCTAAGCATTGCCATCGCTGTCATTGCTAAATTCATCCATTTTAACTGGGGAAAGGATGCCTAAAAAGAAAATATGAAAAGAATACCAACGATTCTCCTTCAATACACAGAATCACCTCATCAAAACGAATTTTTTGTCCACTAGAGAGCATTATGGATTTAAAAATAATATTGAATAAATACTTTCAACAAAATTTAAATAGCATTGCAACTCTATGCCTCTTACATCCAATAGAAGCCAAGAAGCACAGAGGTGATACAAGCATCCCTTAGTATATCTTTATCAAGAGTAAATAAAATACAATTTTGAATTAACAACCCACAAAAGAACAGAAGAATACTATCAAGCTAAAAGATGCCGACATAGCCACTTTGACTACTTTTATAGTTCGTTGATTTCATCCAGCATCACTTATAAATACTTCCACTTCATATATAAAAGAGAACAGTGTACGTACTGTCGTAACTCACAAATTCTCTAAAAGAAAATGTTTGTTTCTCCACAACAAATTTCCCAACTATTATATTTTTATGAACTCAATCGAGAATCCATTTTGCTTGCAGAAATTCCCTCTTCCACCACTGTCAATAGACTTTGCAGTTACGCATTCACTCCATCTGATAGTAGGATTGACAGCCATTCACGCATCCATTCATTCATCCACTCATTCATTCATCCACTCATTCATTCATCCACTCCCTACCATCCACTCCTAACCATCCACTCCTTACCATCCACTCCCTACCATTCACTCTAATTCTGCAAATATCTACCCGTTCGTAACGGGGTTAACTCCAAGGGATGTTGCAGAAGAGAATATTTTGGCAGACGCGCCGCAAAATAATAAAGAATAATTAAAAGAATTGTAAACGAAGCAAAACAAATGGCCACAGTCACACTAATCCATTGTACTGTAAAATACAGAAATAGAGAGGTAGATGTGTAGCATAAAAGAGGAAAATAATATCCACATGCAGAACGTGCATCAAGAGAATTCCAACATATTTCTACATCTACTTCATAAGAGAAAATTTTCGAGATTTTCTCATTGTTTAGACTTTTCCATTCTTCTATTTCTCTACAAGAAACATAACTTGTAGGATGCTCTCACAGGGCACGTAGAGGGTTAGAAATCTTTAAATTTCATAGAAAAATTTTACTTCAAATTATGAAAAATAAAAATTTCAAGAAAAATAAAGGGAATTTGTAACCTTTTTATAAAATTGTATTTCTTTTAAGAAAAAGTGCATTTCACTCATCTTTAAACTTACTAATATTATATTGGAGAGGAGAGGCATCGAAACCAAGTGTCATATCCGAAAGAGGCTACAGAAGAAAAGAATAATAAAAAGAGAAGGCTAAAGGGATGAAGATGATACTAAAAGGATAAAAAATTAAAAATTATTATAAAAAAATAGATAAAATAAATTTCTATAAAAGAAGTCACTCTTAAACTTCATTTTCAAAATGAATTTTTATAAAAGATGAAAAAATATTTTTTTTTTAAAAGAAAAATTGAAATTCAAAATTTTGAAACATTGAAACTGTTAAACAAGAATAAAGAATGAATGAATAAAATAAATTAATAAAAATCCTCTTGTTGAAATATATTCAAAGTGACAATCCACACGCACATGTTTTTCAACGTTATGCTCCCACCAAGCCACAGATTTTCCTAATAAAAAACAAAAAAAAATACATACAAAAAATTAAAAAAAATATTAAAAAAAAAATAATAATTTTATACCGTCAAAATTAGAATGATCTTCGTTAAAATGAATAGGACATTCCCTAGCTGCTATTCCTGTATTAAAAAAAATATATAAAAATAATATAATAATAATTAAAAACCTACTATTATAAAAATAATATTATTAAAATATAGAGAAAAATAAAAATGATTTAAAATATTAAATGCTGTTGAAATGATACTGCAAAGAGAGAAAAATGTAAGAAAAAAGAATAGGAAAAACATTTTTTTATTAAACAAATACTTTTTTGAGAGTATATCGCATGGAAGCCTGTAGTCACTCACTCAAATAAATTAATTTTTGTAAAAGTATTAAAATTCCTCTTCTTCTTCTCATATTCTATATCAGAGAAATAAAGAAAAGATTTCTTCTCTTCTTTTACCGATGCGTTTATTAAGTTTATCAAAAATAACTTCTTGATGCCTTAGAAAACTCATTCCTAACAAAATTCTTTCTGAATTTTGTGCTTCAATTCCTAATTCAAAACATCTGTTAATAAAAATAAAGAAATATTTTTGTCTATAGAGTGTATTCATTTATATTTTTAAAATTTGCAATTTTTAAACCAAAAAAATAAGAGGAAGGAAGAGAGAGAAATGTGTTGAAAGAGAAGGAAATAAAAGAAAAAAAACAATAATAAATTTATTTCTTTAAATAGGAATTGTTGAATTAGAAAAAAAAAATACATTTTATTCTTTAAATAGGAATTTTTGAATTAGAAAAAAAATCAAGAAGAATTAATTAGAGAATTAAATAAAACTATGAAATCCAACGTACCCATTGCCTTTTCGAATAAGATAGGATTTGGGATACCAAAAAACATCAAAATTTTCATTAAGCGAAGAACTAAAAATGCAGAGAAAAAAAATAATATTTACAATTTGAAGGTAGCAGTATGCATTGAAATTCTGCATTTTATCAATTGTATTTTCTCTCCTTCTTTTCTTATTTAGGAACCAAAAATACATGTATAATTTATTTTTAATTTGAAGAAAAAGAAAGGGTTCAGTTTTAAAAAAAAAAAAATTGTGTTTAAAACAATTTTAATGCAGAGAGAAAAGAGAGAAACTTCTACAAAAAAATAAATGAAAAGAGAGAAACTTCTACAAAAAAAAATGAAAAGAGAGAAACTTCTGCAAAAAAAGAAATTTTAAAACAAAATACATAAACTATAATTTTAAAAAAAAAATCAGAAAATTTCTTCAACTATAAATAATAATAAAAATCTTTTAATTTTCAAACAAAAACTTTTAACAAATGTTTTTTATACGCTATTCGATAGCCTCTTCCTCTCATATACTATTTTTGTTACTCCCTTACTAGATGTGAAGAATAATAGGAGGTAAAACAGAGAGTAATTCTTCAAGTGAAGAAGTTTTCCAACACAATACTCTACAATTACATTGATTGGTATCTCCAGCACGATGCTTTTCCAACAAAGCAGTAACATTGTGAAAAATACGTCTTGGAAGATAAGAATATGTTGTACCTACAAAAATAGTTTTTAAAATTTTATAAACAATTGTTTTGATAGAGTGGAGAGAGGAGGAGAGATGCGAAGTGGAGAGAGGAGGAGAGATGAGAAGTGGAGAGAGGAGGAGAGATGCGAAGTGGAGAGAGGAGGAGAGATGCGAAGTGGAGAGAGGAGGAGAGATGAGACGTGCGGAGAGGAGGAGAGATGAGACGTGGAGAGGAGAGATGAGACGTGGAGAGAGGAGGAAAAAAGCATAAGAAAATGAAAAGAGGAGATGAAATAAGAGAAAGAAACAAAAAAAGAAATAAAAAAAGATAAAATATATAACCAAAAAGCGAAAACAAAAATGTGAAACTAAGCAACATTAGAATGTTCTCACACAAAGACAAGCCTTCATAGAAACTAAAATGGCTAAACAAACGGTAAATTTGAAGGAGAAAATCAAAAAGGAACACACACGTCTATTCAAAAATTAAAATCAAAGTTTTAAATACTTTTGATTCTTCTTTAAATGAAACAAAACGCATCCATTGACGCAGCACTATTCAAAAATGAAACATTCTTTCCTCAGTATAAAAAAGATATTTTGCAGCAAATTCTCTGTTCCATGAGTGCCACCCTTCTACACCTACAAACATCTTCTACAAACTTCACCTGAATCAATAACACTTATGTTAAAATTTGGAGCAGTAATTAAATTTACATCAGCTATAGTAAAAGAAGAAGTATATATAGAGAAGGAATTCGGCAAAGCGAGATTTGCCCATTGAAATGAATTGTCAGGTTTCTTTCCGTTGAGTGCATTTCCCAACGTGAGTTCTCCTCCTTCTTCTATAAAATAAATATTCATAAATGCACACACTTCTATACGCAGTTAGAGAGTGTGAAAAAGTGAAGAATTCCTTGTCGGAAACAAAGGTTAGGATGTTGCTATGCATAGAGAGTTGAGAGAGAGAGTTGAGAGAAAGAGTTGAGAAAGAGAGAGTTGAGAAAGAGAGAGAGAGAGTTGAGAGAGAGAGTTGAGAGAGAGAGTTGAGAGAGAGAGAGAGTTGAGAGAGAGAGTTGAGAGAGAAAGTTGAGAGAGAGAGAGTTGAGAGAGAGAGAGTTGAGAGAGAGTTGAGAGAGAGAGTTGAGAGAGAGAGAGTTGAGAGAGAGTTGAGAGAGAGAGAGTTGAGAGAGAGTTGAGAGAGAGAGAGTTGAGAGAGAGTTGAGAGAGAGAGTTGAGAGAGAGTTGAGAGAGAGAGTTGAGAGAGAGAGAGAGAGTTGAGAGAGAGTTGAGAGAGAGAGTTGAGAGAGAGAGAGTTGAGAGAGAGAGAGTTGAGAGAGAGAGTTGACAGAGAATTGACAGAGAGTTGAGAGAGAGAAAAACGAAACATTGCATAAAATCCACTTCATACAATTTTTTTAATCATCAAATGGCCAACAAAATTTCATACGAATTTCAAATCAAAAAGTCATAAAATTTCCCACTCTTCATTTCTTTAAATAAAATGTAACTTCACACAAGTCTTTCTCTACCTGATAAACACATGGAAAATATTCTCTGATCTTCAGGAAATTGAGATAAAGCAGCATCAACAGCTGTTCCATTTCTAGAAAACCGCTGCAATCCCACACCAATAATTCCAGAAACAACTTGTGAAACAAATAATTTTGTTTCAATTAGATGACAGCCTATAAACACACCCAGAAGAGAGGAATATATACAAGGAGAAGAAGAAGAAGAAAAAGAAACTTTTGATAAAATAGTTTTCAAAGAAGAAAATGTGCAAACAAAAAATCTACCCACGAAAGAAATACTAAAAAATAGTTCTTTGCAAACAAAAAACAAATATCAAAAAATAATTTTACAAAGATTTGCTATCCACTAAACCTATAAACTTCACCGATGGCAGGATATTGATAAATAGAAGAATGGCTACGTGAATCACCGAGAGCGACGGCATCTGTAAAAAATACTCCGTTTATAGAGGAGCCCTCCTCATAGGTGATACTGTACGTACACCTAAAGATAGAAATATGAAGAGGAGGAGAATACACATTTTGAGAGAAAAAAAATAGAGTATTTTAGTAGAAGGAATTATTCTTTTAATGAAAAGAATAATTACTTTAATAGTAATATATAAATTCATGATTTCAAAAAGATGTGTGAAATACACTGTCAAGCTACCTTTCCTCTCTCTTTATAGGAAAGGATGGTTTTTTTTTTAAAAGCTATTTTTACAAGAGAAAAAAATTTCAAAGCAGTTGGATTATTGTTTTAAACCGAGCGAAATTAAGCCATGAAGAAATGAAATACTTCCATCATGAAAAAAAAAGTATGAAAAGGGTTCTATAACGCATTGCAAAGATAAGAAGGAAGTTTTAGAAAAAATTTTATATGAAGAATTTTACCCTTTCATTTCTAATTAAATGCTCTATTTAAAATAGTTTATTATCTAATAAAATATTCTATAAACTACTTCACTCCTGTTATTTTTAAAGAAATATATCCAAAATTATAAAGAAGAGGGAGTCTCATACTAAAATGTAGTTCATTTCTATACCCTCAAAAATTATTTAATGTGAGAAAACGCTCTCACATTCCCTGTAAAACCAAACAAATAGTTGAAACATTTCTATTCTTCCTATTCCTCTTACGCAGCCATGGGCCTCTCACATGAAGGAAGAAATCACATCTTCCTTCATCTTTCTCTCTCTCTACCTCGAAATCTCTATTCTCTCTCCCTATTCTCTCTCTCTACCTCGACATCTCTATTCTCTCTCCTCTCCCTATTTTCTTTCTCTCCCTCCCTATTCTCTCTCTCTCGACATCTCTATTCTCTCTCTACCTATCTATTCTCTCTCTGTACCTCTCTATTCTCTCCCTCTCCCTATCTACTCTCTCCCTCTCCCTATCTACTCTCTCCCTCTCCCTATCTATTCTCTCTCTCTACCTATCAATTCTCTCTCTCTCCCTCCCTATTCTCTCTCTCCCTATTCTCCCTATTCTCTCTCTCCCTATTCTCCCTATTCTCTCTCTCCTTATTCTCTCTCTCCTCTCTCTCTCTCTTCCTCCCAACGCATTTCTCTCTCTTTTTATCAATGTATCCAAAAAATGAATTTTTTTTCTCAAGACAAACTAGTTAAAACATTTTCTTCATCGTTAACTCTACCTTTCAGATTGATCACACCTTTTACAAACAGGAAAATCCATAGTACACGGTGTCCAAGAAGCAGACGTAGAAGAGCTGATATTGAATCGTTTGCTGACGTGAGTACCACATTGTTCACAGTCTGATAGATAAAGCAAAAGAAAACGATTTAAACCATGCAAACTGCTATATGTTAGTAGGCATACAATTGTAGAAAAATATGGAATCACTTGTGATATTTCTCTACTGGAATTTTGATTCTCTTTCTCTCTATCCTATAATCTCTATCTTATAAATCGCTATTCTCCTTCTCTAAAGCCTATAATCCCTACCAAAGAGTGATTAAGCAAACACTGTGAAAATTCAGGCACCATTTCCATATAAAAATATATGGAAATTTTTTATAAAAGCGTATACTTTCTATTATAATCAAAGTAAGATGACGAAGATGAATTTTATCATTGAAGATTACTTTCCTACGCAGTAGAATTGTGTGGACCCTACTATACAAATAGATTTATTGGATATGCCTCAGTATTTTCATCTTACAAGTAGGAGAAACTCTCTCAAAAACTGAAGAAGAAATCTCCATTTATTACTATAATCAAGCAAAAATAGTATACTATTATGTTTCAATCGTTAAAAATAGTATTATAACTCTTTTTATCACTGAAAAACCCAACGTCACTTCTAAAAAGCAAAAACATTCTTAAAAAATAATGAAAATATCTTCCAACAACAGACTATCAATTACTACCCTCTTCATCCCCGTGAAAAAAATTTCTCTAGCTGAATTCATACCTATTCGCATGAAAATTCTATTTAAATTGAAAAAATGCATCTCTAGAGTTTGTAAATTCCATAATAGACAAAGTGTACACCAATCATTTCACTGTGTTTTCAATCCTTCCTCTCATAAATACAAACTTGGAAAAGTAGAATGGATGAATTTCTTTAGAACCGCATAGAAAAATGAAAAGTCGAACTTCTATGAACAGGTGGATTTGTTTAAACCAACCTCATCGTTCTCTACCTCCATTTTTATAAATAAAAATAATAAAATGGGTACGCATAGCCTCAGCTTTTGAATTTACACACATTCGTATAGCAAAAGGAGCTCTCATACAAGCTTCATTGAAAAATCATACGTTCACAAGTGAAACCAAAGAGGGTTGATCCAGAATCTAGAATAACAGTTTCCCTTTGAGGAGGTGATCCAACCAAAACATAGATATAGTAGTAGCCAGTTTGTTGAATATTTCCATAGATGAGAATTCTCTCCACCGGCTTAGATGCGGATTCAACGAGTGAAATAGTTTGAGAGGATTGAGCAGCCTCATCAATGGAGATTTCCTGATAAATGTAGTAGCAAACACAATGAAACAAAGAAAAATTCACAACCCTGTGCCTCTACACCACAGTCCTATATGCAGGATCATGAAAAGTGAAATTTATGGTATTTCATAAGCCTTTGAAAACTTTTAAGGCGAAAATCCAACAGCTCAGTGTATTCTGTAGAAGCTATAGAGTAGGTTCATACATAGTGTTTGGGGAAGTTGAGATAGAAGAAGGAAAAAGAATTCGATGGAAAAAAGATTGACTTTAAGGGGAGATCTAGTAGTACTAGTGATAAATTTCATTGCGAGTTAAAAAAAAGGACTACAAGCAGATGCGGCCTCGTTTTATTAATTCAAACTGGCAATTTAAAATAAAAAGAAACGATTGAATGTCAGCAGAGCCGTAGGGTAGACTCGGAGAGGGGATAATCCCATTTGTCCCCAAATGCGCTTTATGGACGCGGTGCAGATAAGCAAAATTATAAATGCGGGTGAATCAAAATTTATCTTTATTTGAAATTCCTTCCTATCCTACAAAAAGTTTGGAAAAAATCATTTTTATAAGCAAGATCCTTCAAAACATGATCATTTCTATCGGGCAGATGGCTTCGGAATTGCTAAGTATCTGCATCAGCGTAAGGAGAAGCAATTCTCTCATTCTTACTTACTTTTTTCTCTGCATCAAGATGCAGAGATCGTAACGTTGTAAAAGGGTGCTCTACAGCAGATACGAACGAATAAGAATCACAGCCGAGTAAAATATCCGCAAGAAAACTCAAGTTGATCAGGTACCGCAGGCAAATGAAAGCGCAAAGGAATCGCTTACGGCGAAATGAGAGTCCACACAGTCGCTCCATGTTAAAAACACGTTGTGACGCTTTCAACAATATTTCTCAACAGCATAAAATTAAACAAATTAAGTTTACGAAAGTAAAAAACAATTAATACCAACAGAAAAACATTCTCTCCAATCACTACTTCACAATCAAAATGGAATTGATAAAATAGAGAAAAAAGATGCAAAAGAAGTTTTATTATCGATCCCTCAAAAACTCCATTGTCCAAAGTAACTTTTTGAAAAATCAATCTTTTGCTGGTCATATCCATAGAGTACAATCCAGCTGTGAAAGAGGGCTAATAAGACAACAGAACAGAATGTTCTATAGCCATCTTTCCAAACAGAAAACGAATACTAGTATATGATTCAATAAATGGGATAGGTATATTGAATTCTCAGAATTGCACACCTTAGTTTAGTTCAGCCTACAATACGGTAGATTCAGCATGAAATGAAGGAGAAAAAAAAACCCAGAGCAAGCAACACTTGTGCTACCGCGACAGCGAAAAAGACTCAGTGGTAAGAAAAGGAAACTAAGAAGACAGAATTCGAATACAAAGAAGTCAAGAAAATGCGTTCTACGATATTACTGTAGTTAAGCATACAGCTAGTGCCGTAGAATAACGGTGCAAAATTTAGACGGCTATGTTTATTGCTGCATCGCAGCAGAGAAGTTGCGCACGCTTCCAATTGCTGAGAAAATCACTTTTCGTTCAGCCGCAAAATGTGTGGAGCGAGCCATATACTATTTTTGCGTTTTAGTTTGCAATAAATCGGTAAAAGTCCATGCAATATGATCAAGAACAAATGGTATATACAATGACAAAAGCATAAAATTCAGTAAATGGTGGGAAAATTAGGTATTATGTAAACTGATACAATAAGATGTTTGAGCATTGTCTACTTTTTTGCTGTACGTGACTTTCTTAAGCATTAAATAAAGGCTCTTAATCAAAAAAATCATTAATTTGCATTTTCTGCAATCACATTACTCTTGCATTTTAGCATTTTGTCTCTAGCTTGAACTTGAAGGTTTTGTGCAACACCACATTGGAAAATCGTTTGACCAGATTCTTAAAATAGCTCATGTTAAAATGCACCGCCTAACGCAAGAATAAAACATGAAAACTCATACTGTACGATCGCATGCACAACCATAGGCGCTTCCTGATTTTGTAATTCAAAATCGTATACCAATGGTTTCTTCCTATTCTTAACTATATTTTTTGGGAGTTCAGATTTATGTGAAACAGCTGCATATATTTTTCATTACCGTTGTTGCAGCTTACTATGTAAATTTAAAGTCAATGCAATGTATATCTAATCGGAGGACACCACTGCTACGCTTGGAAGTATATATTGAATCAGTTTAAGATATACAGCGCAATTGATTCAGATTACGAAAACGGGTTCACGTGCTTTCAAATGTAATTACTTCTTACATTAAAATTAATCGGTTTCAATGCATGATAACTGTAACAAATAAAATTGTAGTGTGCGTAAGTAGTATAGATAGAAGAATGGTAATTAATATTAGTATAGGTAATTGTAGTGTGCGTAAGTAGTGTGGGTATAAGAGTGATATAACATTTATGATAGGTGTTAGAAATTAAATAGCACTCATACGTGAAGTAGTTGCGAAAATAGTGGTAGTAGAAGTAGGAATTGAGTGAATGACCAGATTAATATTGGGAAGTAGAGTACGAGCCGAATGGGTCTGTATTTAAATTCGCACGAATACAACTGACGAGCGACCCCGAACATACCCATAGAATTAAATTCAGAATCAGAACTCGAGGGGGTATCAGTCTTATTATTTTGGTCTTTTCTAGTAACAAATGTTTATACTAAATTAGGGAGAAACATATATTTTAATTCAACAATTTTGCAGTAACTTATCTTCGCAAGTTTCATCATTCGATATTTCCCCCTGTCCATATAATGTCTGATACTTATAGTTTACTCGTTCTTAAACTTCTGCGTTGCTGGTTGATATTGTTTGTCGTAAGTGCTTTTCAATCGCTTAGTTATTGCAGCACGTAAAAATCAATTCTCAATCAAACATAGAAGTTTATTTATATAATTCACTAATTCTATGTAACTTAGGAGATCAAAAATATCTCCACTTTCACAAGAAAAGTGCGATAACGACTGTACTTCTCGGCTACTGCAAAAATTAAATCAGCAAATTCATCAAATTAGCTAATTAATTCTGTAAGTAAAGAATATGTAATAAGCTGCTTGAAAAATTAATTGTATGGGGAAGAAAGTTGCTAAATATCTTGTGAAGTATGGTAAGAAAGTCGCTTTCACTGCCATAGACGTAAAGGCCTTATTCCTTAAACTATGAAGCGACACGGATATATCAGTGGAAATGCTACTTTTAAGCCATTTCCCTTGAAAAAATAACAACTGATAAATTGTTGAAGTATGTTTCTACTCTATCGTTTATTCATTCTAAAAAAGCATCGTTCTAGCAATATATGCATGCTTCATAAATATATGGATCTGTAGCGATGACCTCTGGAAGAACGTATCACATTAGTATTACTGTTAAGAATGAACTGTTACATACTTACAGTGTAATCTCAGTCAAATGTATCTCATTCTAGAGTGCTATCGATACAAATAAATAGATTCTCTAAAAAATTCCCTGGCGGATGTTAATTTCTTTGGTATATGCCCTAATATATAACTTACTCTCCTATGCCCTCTTAGTGAACATCATTGCGGTACATCCAAGAGCATTCATTTTACATCCAGACAATAAAGACCTCGGCTACATGCTCAAAGAAGATACAAGCTACCATTCAGTGTGCTATGAGAGGATACTTGCGCACAGTGCACGTTGTTCTCTTGCGAAAAGGCACTGCAAAAACCTTTGTCATTAACGACAAGGAGAAAAATTTTGTTGTTGTGCTGCTATTGGGGAAACTTACAAACTGATGGTCTTTCAAAATATTTATTATTTAGGGCATGTATTAGTAACGAGTACTTGATGCGAATGCGCGGCACGCACAAAAAATTGTTTCCAATACAATAGTTTTTTGAAATATCAGCTATAACTGAAAATGGTTCGGAAAAAAATCGACGAAGCTTCAAATGGAAAGGCGATGCTGCATTTGATCGGATGCATATGCACTTGCATACACCCTTTACAAAAACCAGTTAACAGGCACTCATAATTTTTGCGATTATCAAATAAATGAAAAAGCACCTAAATATTTTTTGTTATCATGATATGATTAGATAATGTTCTTACCGCTTTTGTTTGATATGGAAAGATGCTAATTTTCTTTAATAAATGTTCATGATAAAAATTGCTTTGCTTTTCTATTTTCAGCCTATATTTTCTAGAAAGTGTTTTTCATGAATTTTTGTGGATTTTAAAGACGAATGGCATTGATTGAATAAAGGTTATTTTATTTCATTCAATTTTTTGTTGTTGCCCCGTGGAACAATGCTTATTTCAAGGAGAATGGGTGTTACCGCAGCTTTGGCTTGCTGCTTCTTCGGTTGCTAAACTAAAGTGTGTTGAGACTAACAGACATCTGATAAAAATAGTTTTTACAGAAGAGAAAAACTTGAATGGGTATAATCAATTTATTTTAGTTTTTGCCCGAATTTTTTTACAACAAATTTGTTTTTGTCTTGTAACTTTTTATTGAATATATGCAATTTTTGAACCGCGTCATATCATCGTTTGTTCACTCTTGAAAGTTTTTTGTAGGCTTTGAAGCGGATTAAATATCATACAGCAAGTAAGCTGAAAATGTTATCCCTTGTTGATATGAGTTAAATGCGTTTTGTAGCGCCTTGGCTATAAACAGCTCTCTGAGTGCACGGCAGCAAAATATTTGGTAAATTCAAAGATGAAGCACTACACTAGACGATATTTACATTTTATCATCAAAAAATGAGTTAAGCTTCTTTGTTTGGTTTCTGTGTTATTGCACACTCCATAAGAAAGATTTTCATAAAAAAGTTATGAAAATGAATGAGCCAACAGGTTCTCGTGAGATGAGTCAAAAGGTCCATTTCTCCTTCACCATTGGCAATAACCCGGAAATCATATTTGACAACTCTTAAATCTTCAATTCTAAGTAGAGAAATTCACAAAATTGTTGAATCGATGCATTTCGTACTCTACTTGCACAAATAGCACGAACTTTAATCATATATATTTTTGATATGGGAATGACGCGATACTATTTGTTTCTGCGTTACTGATGTCACTTTTCATTTTGAATGCTGTACTGCTATCGGACTTTTTCAATAATTAGCGCTTTCTTGCCGGCTCATGAATATCCATATTTTTAGAACACTTTTTTCAAATTTGTTTCCCTGAGGACTTTCGTGTAGGGGCTACTTTATCTCATCATAACTTGTGCGAATATGGCGAAATGAAAGCTATTCAAAAGAAGCTCACTACGGTATTGCCACTATTTCCCCATCACGGATCGAATTGTACATGCTGAAGGATGTGAAGAAATAAAATTGTACTCATATTGAGCTTAAGTGATTGTTTTGTACAGTTAATTATTATTTACCTGGACTTTCAAAGCAAAGTACTTGATATGGATTCCGCTGCAACAAAAACTGTTCTGTCAGTTTCAGCACCTACTGAAATCCAGCATTCTGTGTTCAAAGAATGCAGCGAAGTAGAAGTGCAAGACATGCTTTTGCAACAAACATCATCAATCTCGTCCATGGATGATCCAATTGTATCCGAAACATTATCATTACTAGAATTTCCTGAACTTTCGCAATCATCCTTCCTAAACCAACCCAAATGTTTGAAACTTCACTCTTTTGCAGCAAGCGCAACTGGTTATTGCGGCATCTCCCTCGAAGATCCTAACAAGATACCTGACAAAGGTCAACTTTCCCAAGTCCCTGCTATTGTTCCTGCTACTGATTCGACAAAAAAGAGCCAAACGATTCCATTTACTGCAGGAGCTTCCGTCCCTTCAAGTGGAAGAGATTCATCAATTGAACTGATAAATTTGGACTCGGAAACTCCTTTAGTAATACTGAATGAGCAATTCCGCTTTAAAGGTAGCAAGCATTTGCCGTACGGAACACAGCTCCTCTTTCATGATCCTACTCAGCACTTTTCAGCTCAATCTCTTACTTCTGCGCATTTATCCAATATAGATAGTGGGACGGAATCTGTTTCGGCAACGGTCTCCCAGTCGAATGGCAATCCTATTTTTGAAGGTCATACTGGAAAAATTTTCACATTTGAAGTTGATTACTAGATATTTCTGTGATCACTTTAGCGATAAAAACGCCGTATATATGTTTTGACGAATGCTCCATTTATTTTGAAATGCGAGCGTATTACTACTGTTCTTACTAAATTTGGAATGTTAACCCTTGCAGACGTTGCTCTAACTAAACAAGTTTTATATTTATATAAATGCAAAGTTCTTAAGTTGAATTCCTCCTAGTGATTAATTGAATTTCAGTATCGAGTGTTACAAAATACGTCCTATTTAGCGATTACATCTTTTTGATGTTTTTGTAATAGTATACACTTTAGCATAACATTTGTGGTTTTATAAAACGACAATGGTAGTAATTGTTTACAGTATGCAGTACTATTGCCTGGTTTACCAAAACGCTAAAATATCTGGCAACATTCACCTTCTACTAACAAGTATTAAGACTGTTCTTCGAAATTATTAGTAGAGGGCAAAATATTTGCGGCGATATTTTATGATTTGTTGCAGAAAGTAAAGCTTTAAACACCTAATCCATCTCTACAAGCTTGTGAAATCAACAAGAAGAAGTGCAAAGCTGATTGTATCCTTTCCACTTTGATCTCATGTCTATTAAAGCTGTAAAAAATAAAACTACGCGTGGACCTACATCTAGAGTCACTAACGTTACCAATTAAAATCACGTAGTTTAAATGCTTTCGTTAGCCTTCAAAAGGACATTTCATTATATATCAGATGGTTTGTATTGGCTTTGTATAAGCTACTCACCATAAGTCGTAGAACTTTGTGATATCGTTTGAAAACATTTCACTGTCAGTTAAACACAAAAAGAATTTACTACAGAGAAGTAGAAACCATTTAACTAAAGACAAGTTGAAGTGATGAAACGTTCTGTTGCATCTTCTCTGTATTATTATTTTAAGTTTTTGATTTCGGTGGAATGATTTTTATGAAACACGATCGACGGATCAGGACTGGGATAATCTTGCATGCGTCACCCTGAAAGGTTATATTTCGGGAGCTGAGGTCGGCGCCACTAAAATAAAAGAACCTTTAATAGAGTTTTGTAATCTCGAAAATTGCAGCAATTCTTTTAGTATTCCATGATAAAATTAAAAAGCTGAACTTTCTATCGAGTTTTCCGAAACAAGTGATTGCATGAAACACTAATTTTGCAATATTCGAATCACTAATTGATTACAACACGAGAAGAAGGAAAAGCTAGGGAAAAAATATTTGCATAAAATGCACTGTAAAGTATTTCGTTTGTTGAAGTGATTGAAAGGAAACATGAATGTCTGTACGCTGTACGCAACACGATTTTGAATGTTTTTAATTGAAAACAGCGGACTTCATTCAAACATTGACTGGGGATGGAGTGAAGCTACGTAAGGGAGTCCATGGCGAAAGTGGACATTGGACTATTCAATATGCATTTGCTGGGACTATTCAATATGCATTTGCTGGGACTATTCAATCTCTTCGTTATCCTCATCATGAGGTCAAAGGTTTTCTCACTTGACTATGCAAGCAGACATTTACAACTCTTTTTCTTCTTCTCTAGGAATCTGGCCCACTCTGGCTTTACTTGACTTTACTCATAGTGATCTTCAAAGCTGCAATGTATTGTAGTACCACATTTAATGTTATGAACCTGCTCTTCCGTTAGTTGACTTTGGAGCAAGGTACCTTAACTATTGTTAGCATAGTAAATTTTCATTCGTACAAAACTCCGAATTTTTCAAATCCGAACTGAAACAATTTTTCATTGGCATTATTTTTGACCTCTGCTTTTCCGTCTTGCAATTTTTTCGGAAATGCTTAAAATAGTACACTGTCATAACTTCCTATTTCATCGCTCGTGTCATGACTCTTTTTGCATCATAGTATCTTGTGATCATGTGACTACTCAGCGTAAGGATTACTGCATTTCCTCTGTATAATCTGTTCGCTTTTCTCCTTTAGCATTCACGTCTCCATTTTACGTTTTGTTTCGGCTGCTCGTTGTTTGGAATTGCGAAACTATGACTATCCAATATGAAAAGAAAAGTATGCTTAGTACCATATCCCGCTATTGTTAATATTTTTATTTAGCAACGGTAGTATTTAAGCCACACGCATAAATTTCACAAGGAGAATTGAATTTTGTCGATTGATTCGTTGGAGCGTTTGCGATGTTTTTTTTGATCAGTCAACGCATTCAGGAAGTCATCTTCATCCCTCTAGCGGATGTTTTACGGAAGAATTTTGCTTAAATTTTCCCACACTTATCTCATGACCTCCCTCAGATGAAGTACGGGAATCCCTATTTAATCTTTGATGTGCGTACTCTCCAAAAATCTTGAATACTTTTGTTAGAGAACACCTTTTTTACAATCTAATCCTCATTAGAATGAATCCCCTACCTATAATCTGTTGCAGGTAAATTTAGCTCGTGTTGTATGTTCATAAGAGGTAAGGGAGAGCAACATCGAACTTTCTTTTGTTACGCATTCAATTTATGTTATATTTAAAGGTTTTTGGAATGGTCTCCACTGGGCATTGATGTTGTGAAGTTTTCACCCAAAGGCGAATGGGTTGCTGTTGGACACAACAATGCTGAAATATGCATTCGCTGCTCGAATTCCTGGCACTGTTACATCGTGCGTACTATTTGAACCTTCTTCTTTACTTAGGAGTAGTTAAATATATTTGTTGCTTCTCCCTTTTTCTTCTGTTCATTGCTATTAAGAAATTTTAGTTCATTTCCTAAATGCTCCACTAGTTTTTGTTTGGCTGACACGTGTTTGTAATACACGTGGGTCAAAACAGCCACACTAAAACTTTTTCGCTGATATACAAAGAACCTAGCAAGGCCTCCTTTGGGTTCTTCCTATCTACTACATTTATAAAGCTGTAGAATCTTTTGTTTGGTATAGAGAGTGCATTTTTTAAACAGCAAACGATAAATTGGATGTTTTGGGATATATTCTTGTATAAATTGGATGTTTTTGGATATATTTTTGTATAGTTTTTGTGCTTGCTTTGTATACTCCAAGTTCCTGGCTGAGCAACGTCATAAGTAGTATTTTTTTCTCAACTTTTGAGAAAGGTGAATCCTAGAAGCTGCCGTTGCCTTAACTTTTCTTGTTCGTACTCTTATTTCAGTCATTGCCTGGCGATTCAAAGGCATCAATACGAACTATTTGTTGGGTTGAAAAACAGCATAGTTCAGCCCCATCGCGTGGAAATTTGGGAAACTATACTCTTATTTCTGCCGGTTTAGATGGTTTTATTCTTGTATGGAACTTACAAAATTTCAAAGTGAAAGTATGTCACTTCTTTTGCTAATTTCATGAGACTAAACTCGTAGATACCTCCTATTTGAGTAAAACACCTTCCTTGAATGCTTTTTCATGACTTTTTTATCTAAGTCTGTCAAACCCTTTAAAGAATGCATTCTTACTCCGAGTTTTTAGTCTTGAAATCGCCCTGGAATCTCTCATGCATTGAAATTTTATTTATTTCTGTTTTCTTTTTTGAATAGCAACGCATCTGTTCCAGTGGGGGGGCTGTATTTGATGCCTGCGTCTCTCCCAACAATTCCTTACTGGCTGCTGCTTGTGATAATGGAACAATTACTCTCTTCCGGTTAATTGATGATGAGCTACTTTTCTATAAATCTCTTACTAAGCATCCAGGTAATTTATTTTCTCGAGCAAGAAGTAGTACTATGAAAGCTAGAGAACCTCTCGGCTGCGTGTGGAGATGTTTCTATCCCTGAAAAAATCAACTTTTTGTCTATTGTAGGTCGTATTCTCTCCGTCTGCTGGTTGTCGGATGATGTTTTGTTTGGTGGAACTTCTACATCCACTATACATCGCTATCAAATCAAAGGAGGCTATTCTGATACTAAGCTCCAAGTGGATAAATTATCTTCAAACAAATCTACAAATGGTAATAGAAAAGATTTTGTGAGATTCTGTTAGTTATGATATAGCAAATTCGCCTTCATATCTTCTTCATTTGGGTATACTCTCCATGAAAGCACGTTTAAAGATGAATCACACCTTCTGGAGTGTAAAACAATTTTTCAACAGAGGGGGCTGCCTTGTAATTGAATACGTCTTGGTTTATTTCTATCTACGTTTTTCTCGTATGAACTATTCAATTTTTTCTTGTCTACTGTGTGATCGTTCCCTTCTGTTTACTGATGAGCCCCGTAGGATATGTGAGAGAGGATTTCCATCTGCTTTTTTGCTGCATCTTCCTCGTAATTTTTTTTCTGCAGCATCTTCTTCAAAAGTTCAAATTTGGTGTACTCTCTGCCTACCTTTGAGTGAACGCCTCGTATCTGGAGATTCCACTGGAAAAGTTACTTTTTGGGATGTAAAAACATGCACAGTTATTTCTGTTTTTCATGAGGTAAACTCAAGGCAGTGTTTCTCTTAGTTTGATCGCTATTTTGTCATTTTCATTCATTTCTTCTATTAGAAAGGATGCTATCGTTTTCTATTATTTTAAAGAAAGAGAATAGTTGGGTGTGAAACTCTTTTTACTTCTTCTCCATGGACACAAGATGCTTTCACTTCCTTGTAAATTCTTATCATGGGAACTTCGAATCTATCTCTGATGGAATGTTCCATGGCTAATGTTTAGAAAATCTTAAGATTTGTAGTCCATCTATGGCTTTACCTCTTCTTCATTTGTAGTATAATTTAAATCTTATTTTTGTAGCATCAAGCCGATGTTCTATCGCTCGCTGCCTCCGCCGATGAACTCTGTGTCATTTCTGGTGGTGTAGAAGGAAAAATCACCGCCTATGCAGTGACAAATGTGGTAAATATGAATGAATAGACGTTAAAGAGTGGCAGTGGATTCTCTCGTAGGGCTGCGTGGGTTGGAATTGGAAAATTAGCTTTAATGTCCATGAAAAATGTATATATTTCCATTTGTTTTTACTTCACTCGAGAGCAAAATTTTTTGATAGAATGCCCTACTGTGAACATGTTTTTCTCCACAATTATTTGAAAATTAAAAATATACGAGCGAGATGGTTTCGATTATAAACACATTTCGATCTCTCTCCTTTGAAGTAGTAAAGCTACACATTGATGCTCCTCTGTGGAGGCGCGTTGATACCTTTCTTCTCTCATTTAACAGCCATTTTTGCAATTTTTAGTGCCACTTTCACCCTATAAAATGGATTTTTTTTGATTTTTTGGTTACAAACACGTGGATGTGTGTTTGTTGGTATCTTTCTGCACATAGGGTATGAATTGGTTTGTGACGGGATTTAAATACCCACACAAGCATGACATCCGTTCCATTTCGTTATCTCCCAGTGGACAATTAGCTATTGGTGGAATCGATCCAACACTCTGCCTATTTGAGAATATTGCCACACTTTCGGTAAGTCTAAATGTATGGATCGTAATGCATGTGGTGTATAACGGTCTCAAGCCTTCAAAGAGAAACGATTTATTGTAGTTTATATCCTTGAGGAGTGGGAAAGAGATTTTTTTAATCCTTTTATAATTTTTTTTATATCTGCCGCATAGCACCTGCCATTTTGCAATTTTTTTCACTCAACTTCCCTGTTGTTTCCCATTTTCTCGATATCTTTATTTAGGATTTAACAAAACGGCCTCTACGACTTCCACCTATACCCACAAATGTTTCTCGATGGATCTCCTTCTCCTCTGTAGAACGCCTCGTCGCCTTCCAGCAACGCGATTGCATCGAGTTATGGTGAGGGTTGCTTGCATGCCTCTTGAAGGGATGTAAACGCCTTGCTGTGAATGTTTGTGATGTTAGCACTGTTTCTCCTGTTTTAGAGAATCTTTCTATAAAAGGAGGCGATGCCTCTTTTAGTGCGTGCAAGCTGCCTATTCTCTTCTCTTCTCTCTCTCTCTTTACAAATGGAAATGGTTTTGCATTTGCATTCTTGGAACGTCCTCTGTGGGATCTTTCAAGCCCTCCACTTTCTGAGCCAGCCTTTATGGTTTTTTCTATACGAACTGAATGTTTAGGAATCGTTTGTGAAGTATTGCTTTGTGTGTTACTGTAGGTATCTTATGGAAAATTCTGAATCCGTTTATTCGAAGCCTATCAAAACAGCTGTCATTCGCTTGAAAGATTCTGCACAAATTACATGCAGTGATTTGACAGCGGATGGACAGCTTGTGGCCGTGGCTAATAGCAATGGAATTCGACTTTTTGGACTGAATTTAGTTGAAGTATGCTTATAAGAAATTTTGTAATCCTTTTTTCGATGGGTACCTATCTTTGTTTCGAGGAGATTTTTGTTACTTTGCTAGGGATGAAATATTGTAGTAGTGCCTTTTGTATGCATCCTTTTCGGAGTATAAAGAGATTGCACTCTGATTTTCATGATGAAGCGTTTTCATGACGTGAAACCTTAATACTATCCATTTTGTATGATGTACAACACCGAAATATCCATTCTATTAGCAGTGTACCTTATGAATACCTATTATTAACTCTTTGCAGTTGGAAGTTGGAGAAATTGAATGCGAGCGTCTACAGCATTTGTCTCCGTATACGCTCAAGTTTCTTAATAATGATTCACTTATCGTGAGCATAGAGAAAAAAACACCCACCGAAATAGTGGGAGAATGCAGTCAATTCTCTCTGCTTATCTATGACATTTGGAAGATGCGAGAAATTGTACAATTCGACGGTTTTACACATCGTAAGTTAACATATCTACTTGCAGTAATACTGGAAATTTCTTGATTTTCCAACTTTCTCTTCAGCGTGTACGCACTAGGAGTTTAGTATGCTGTAGAAACTGGAAGTGGAGTTTTATTAGCTACTTTTGCCTGCTTTGCAAGAGAGTGAGTCCATTAAATGTTTTGAAAATTTTAAATAAACTTTTTTGTGATGAATTTGCAGCTGTGCAATTCGTAGATGTCTCAAAGGATTCTCAGTGGATGGCTGCCATAGACTGTGAAGGGATTATCCATGTATATTCTTTAGATACTTTAAAAGTAAGCTCCTGTAGTTTCTAACTGCAGACAGTGCGGAGGTTTTTGATCGTTCTTGCTTCTTTTCTATCTTACACATACTGTAGAGGAATTTTTTTTCAGAAAAGGATGGATTATGTTTGTTAGGATAGTACAGTGTGCGCATGCTACTACTTCCTATTTCTCTTTATTTCAGCTTAAAGCGCAGCTTCCCGCTTTCGATGGAGATGAGAGGTCCGTGTGCATGACATTTCATCCTTCCCGGAATGAGATTGCCGTTTTTGGATCGCTGCATTCTTATTATATATATAACCTTGAGCAACTGGGTATTATGAGAGGAAAGTATACAGCTGATTATATCAGTCAGGTATGCTTCGTTTATAATTTACGATGTATGCTCTATCTTATGTACTAACAGGGGATGGTAATCGTGAATCAGCTTTTTAATTGTGGCTACTTATAAAGTTATATGCGTTTTGTCTCTGTTTTCTCTTTTGATATCCTTTCTGGAATGGCTTAATTTGCTTTAAAAATTTGTTTTAGATACTGTTTAGAAGTATTGCTTTTTCTCGTCTGATGAACTTCTGTACCCGTCACAATTTCCGCCTGTAGACTCCGCTTTTCAATATTTATGTGGTCATCATGATTATATTTTTGTGTCCTCTCATCTTTTTGCAGATACCCCGTCACTATTTGTCATCAACCGATGGGCCCATCTCTAAAGTTGTATGGCTAGACTCTCAAGCTTCTGACAATGTTGTAGGGCCAGTTACAAGCCCTCAATCATTTCTACTCTGTCAAACAGCCACTGCTCTGTGCACTGTCAGTTTGAATGAAAGCGAAATGGAAGTGGCATTTAACAAGTCCGATGAGCAGGTTTGTAGATACGTTTGGTTATTCACAAAAGCATAAGACAGTGTATTGTGCTTACTAAAACTTTGGTGATGCTTTGCATTTATTTTGTATTCAAAATTTGTAGGTGTCTTCATCACAGTCACGAAAATGGCGGCGTTTGATGCGAAACGAAGATTTCCAGGTTCTATCCCTAGTAAATAGCAGGTTCATCCCATCTAGTCTTAGAAATGCCTCCAGGGTATTTACGTCTTCTTTATCTGATATTCCAATGAGCTCGTATGAATCCTCCCCATCTCATCAAAATTATTATTGCAACGATTCTCATGAGCCAGCTGAGAACAGCGTGAAATCCGGATGTAACGCAGAAAATCATACATTACAGAGGAGTGATGACAGTATCCCGTCTTCTAACCTTGTTTTGGCACAGAGGATGTCAGTGTCAGAAACTTCTTCTCTTAGTGACAGCATATCAACCTCATTGAAAAGGAATTATCGCACCAAGCAACGTTATTATGTTGATCGAAGATTTAAGTTCCTTTTAAATATTGATGTTGTAGCGCAGGTTCATGTCCAAGGATTCTTGAAAGCACTTTCCACGGAGAATCTTGTTCTCATGGACAGTGCCGATGGCAACTTCCGAGATCCCCACATTGGACAAGCATCCTCAAAATTAACTGGCGATAACAATCTCCTTCCTGATGCTCAGCAAATGAAGCCAGTTTTGTTTCTTTTCTCTGTTTCGAATAATGAAATCAAATCATCACTGCCCCCCGTGTATAATGCAAAACGCTACGCAATATAGCTTGATTTGCAGAGCGCGTTTAACGTTGAGTGTTCTTTTTCGTTGAAAACCTGTGTGTTTATAAATTGCAGAACACAATTTATAATGCGATTCGTAACAGAAAATGCAGTAGATTTCTTAGACATATAATTTGTGAACTATCCTTTTTGCTGAAACTCTTTCTATTTATTTGGTCTCAATTTATTTACGCAACCGAAACGAATGTACCTACTGATTTGTGGGGATCAAAATATAGCAGCGCATCGAATTTACATGGAAGGAGATAAATTATTAAGAAACTTTAATTTTTAACCACGTTCTTCGTATTAGATCGCTTCTTTTCTTTCACCCCTAACCGCTCAATTTTGCAACTACGTATCTTGCTTGTGAAGGAATCAAGTGGCGCGCATTTGCTCATAAAAGTCCACTTTTTGACGTGTTAAAAGCTGCTAACGCGCATTAATATGAGTATGACTAGAATATAATCTGTATATTTTCTGCTGAAAGTTATTCCTTGAGTCGACAAAAGATTTGGAATCGTTTTACCTTTATTTCCTTGCTGTTTTTTTTCTACTAATATTTGAGATGTCATAGAAAAATTCTTTTTTTACACCAAACGCTAGTGTTATGTGGTAGTCTGCCGATGTAAAACTGGTGAACTGTTGCAGATTCAAGTTGTCGCACATAATCTCTGGAGGGGGACTGACTGTATGCTGAATTGCAAAAAGCATTCCTGCTCATTAGCGAGGGGCAATAGTTAAGTTCCCACGTGTCCGTCCTCGGTTCCGAATTCCATAAGATTAACATGGCATCTGCCCAACTTTGAAGTGGAGCATCGCAACAGCAGTAACTCGCCGCACAACTCCTGAACATTTAGGATGCTTTGCACTGTGATTTCAACTCTCTCTATTCTCCTTACTTCCAGTGAAATACTATTCTTCAAGAATTCTTGATTTGCCAGAATCTCGTCATTTTAGTTGCCTTTATAATCTTCTAATCTCAGTTTATTTGGCAGTTACTCGCCATGTCGAGAGCAATTTATGCCAAGCTTTGGCAAAGTACAGAACATTTTCAAGCTCGTCGGCGTTATGGATGGCTTCAAGTGGGGTAAGCAATCTGAGGAAAAGTAACTTGGAAATTTTAATCAGTTGACAGTAACTTTGCATGCCTAAAGATTTACTATTTGCTGAGAGCTCTTCCAAAGATAACGGAAAGTAGATGCAGCTATATCTACGTAAATTGTATTGCTGCTTCGCGCTCCTGTTCGTTGAAATGGATAGATGGGCTTGATCACTTTTTTAAATCTGTTGAATTATTTTCTTCTCTTAAATATTCCTATTCAGCGAACTTAGCGCTGTTTTTAGCTAGGCAAGCCTCGTACAACAAAGTTTAGCTTGGAGATGTTGATGTAACAAATAAACGGAAAAGCTGTTGGTTACTGGGAAATTTGTTCTGCTGTTGTCTATTCTTTTATCCTTTTTTCCTGCTGTAAATATTATGTTTTTAGCATCATTTGCTTAGCACAATGTTTGCATGTGATGCGATTACACGATTTTATACTCTGCAATTTTCCCATATTGTAGGTATCTTCCATGAGTCTACTTTTACATGCATCTAAACTATCTGTTCGTCTATAAACCGTGAGTGAAAGGCTTTGATTGCCACAAGTTGTCATGCCTGGAACTTGTGGTGATGGCAAAGGTTTACGCTCTAAAATTCTTTATTTGAAATAGCTATTACGAACTTCCATTCGAACATGTGCTACCTTGACTTGGTTTTTACTACGGTTGAGTGTTGGGAATGTAAATATATATGGCTCATGCAGAATACATTTTGTGCTACTTTTGTGTTGATAGTCGTCGTATGACTGGATGGGGTATCGCAGGTGGGCTGTGCTGCATTTGGCTGGCATTTCCTATGTTAGGAGATCGTTTAAAGAATCAAATAACACTAGGATTGTGGCAACGACCGAAGGTTGGTTACTTTAAATCAACAGATGCTCCTTATGAATGAATTTTATTCAAGAATACGGCATCACCTCACTACGCTTCGTGCTGAAAAAAGAGGATAATTTGTTCGTTTCCTTTCCTCTTTGCTTCCTAGGATTTGTACAGATAAACTTTGTAATGTATCCTATGCTTTTTTTCCTAGTTTTAGTCAAATGATACGCTTTAAAGCACTGTGAAGATGTTACCAATTTGCCTTTCTTTTTTGTATTTTCCTCTTTAGTCTATTAATAGGTAACGTACGAAAATATGCTTGCAATACTTTTTCTGAGTAACTAGACAACTTCACATTTCCATATGGGGTGCTGTAGCAAGTAGAGTTATATCTATTGGCTAAAAGTATTGTAATTTTAGAAGTAAAATTATAATTTGACGTCGGAGTAATGTCTGTTATACCGAATTCTCTCGAAAGTAATCCAAAAGACTCTTTTGTAACTTTTTAAAAATACACATCTGTGAAGAAGTAAACCAAAAACTTGACCATAATAAGAAACGTCTAGGAGGTAAATAAGTTTTAGATGTTAATATTGTGTGGATGTTGTAAGAAACCGTGTCGTAGTATGTGTTATACTCCCTGGTAAGAAATTCCATTGTACTGGAAAGTTTTAAAATGCAATCCACTTTTAAGCGTCGAATTGCATCTGCTGTTATCTTATAATACTACGCTAAAGGTAATATCTTGTCACAAACATTTTTCTTCAATTTGTACGAATTCTTCGTTTCGTGTATGTAGCAATTGCTGAGAATCCAAATACTTGAGCTACTAGCTATTCCATTGCGAGCTTATTTAAAGTCAGAATGAAACAAATACGAATGATTAAGATATTGAAATCCGCTCTATTTGATTTTTCTGGAATGTGGAAATGCTGCATTCGCGAAAAATGCGAGGCCGCTACATACTCGCTGAATTCATTATTTGCTGAAATAATTTCAAAAGACTGCGAGTACCCTTTCAAACATAAGTCGCAAGGCAGGGGCAAATACAAATTCATTGACTTTGGTTACTCGTGACATTCTTTAAATTAAATTGGTTACAGATCTTGCGTTTTTGTTAAATAAATTTTTTCAATGATATTACTATTTACATTAGAGAGAAGTATTTACGTGCCAATTTCAGTCGCATTCCCTTGGGATTGCGAGCACTAACGCTACCTCCCGTAGTAACCAGTAGGTAGGTGGTTTTTCTCCAGCATTCAAATAAACCTGAGAGTATATTAGATGTCCGGTTTGCTTTGTTAAAATGAACTAATGATAGAGGAGATTCTAAACATGAAACATAACAATAGTGAAGTATTCTCGCTGACTGACTACCGCGCCTAAAAAATTACTTGCTACCTTTGTAATCACATTAGCACTTGAGTTTTTCCCCAAATTGCGTGGTCTTACATACAAGGGGCATTCGAATAAATGATGAGACTGTGCTGGCTTTCCCATCCGCAAATGGAAATGCATAGTCGGCATTTGAAAGTATCGTTCCACTTGAAATGTCTCTGAAAGACAATGCCTTTCCATGTCCCAGGTGGCTCCTTGGAGATAAAGTCTACGTAGGAAGATACCGTTCTTGGGTTTTGTTTCAGTTGCGCTCATATGCTGCTCACCCTTAGTTGCACAAAAAGAGGGACAAAATATTACTGTTTTATGCACAACTCCTGAATTAAAGAGGAATTCATTAGGTGCTTATTTTTTAGCAGCGCACCGAAGAAAGGAATTCAATGAAAGCACAATCTAACGCTACAGACTGCAATCTTGCTACATCTTGTCGAATGGCCATTAAAAATGCTTCTGGCTTGTAGAAGCCACCTAACCAAAAAGCTGCAGGTGGTACGTCCTGAAAAGACCCACAAAGTATTTGGTTGCTGATCATTCGGTTGTATACGCCCTAAATGAATTACTTTCCTAATTTAATGATTCGGCAAGTAATAAGGAAATGGGCAGATGAGTTTATTTCATGCAACCGTATATGTTCATGGCAGCCTTTTCTAAATGAATCACAATATATATATCATTACCGATGCGCATTGCTGTAGGTATTCCTTCCGCTCTCTCAGTTCCTCGATCCACTCTCCGAGCGGCGACATTGCTGGGTAAACTCCCTGCCAAGCCAAAGGTACACTTGCTCTATGGCAGGCTGACAAGATATCGTGGTGTTGCGCCGTCAAGTCCACACTACCGTTAATTGCTAACAAGGAAAAATTGCGGTGCACAATATCGAAATTAACTCTATTTCAATTTATTATTCTGTAATGCTTCTTGCAAAACATTTACCACAATTTGCTACCTTGGATTGCATCGGACAAAGATACCTTCAGGAAGTGTATAAATTGATTGAAGCGGCGTATTTCTCGAATAATGAAAGTTTGCAAGTGATTGGTTCTTCTATCATGAGCTTTTATGTTGATAAAATTCACTTCAGCAAGGCAACTAAACAATTTCTCACAGATAATCTTCGTCTATCGGTACACATTAAAAGAAAGATGCTTCAACCGCAGCATTTTCTCAATATTATATTAATCATGTAGAATCTACGCAAGTTTTGATTTGAGAAAGATACTCGGCTGCCTCTCATTTTATCAATACATTTCTGATAATACTCGCTACTTTGAATCATTGCAAGAGATAAAGATCTTTGCATGCATGCAATTCCGTCTTCAGTGTTGTGAGCAAGAGTGTGATAAAATAATTTACCTCCACATTTAGTAAGATTTCCAGTGATAATGATATCTCTGTACTCTTTATACCATTAAGATTTCTCAAATTCTGTAAAATGTAATCAGCTTTTTCTGTAGATGATGCCTGAGAGGACTTCAAACTTGCTGTGGGATGCAGCTGGTCGATGCCACAAATTAGAGAAAGTTCCATATCCTCGGCGCTTTTACTCGACCTCTGCAAAATTACATCAAAGCAGGAAAGCATACATGACCGTAATCTCTTGTATAGGAGTAATTGGAAATCAAGAAAGCTTCTGGCAAAGTCGTGTAACATCCTACAATTTCCAGATTTTGGAAATGCGCTGCTGAGACGCTTCTATATATGTACACATGTAGTGTTACATACCCTTTGGGCCTTGTTAAATGCCTCGCCTTTCATTGTGTCTGAGGCATCCTCCCAGATGTCCATGAAGAACTGCTTTAATAACACTACGTCCCCCTCGCATAGCATATTTCCCCCATATATAACTTCGGCTATTACTGTGAGCAGAGCTCCATTCGCCGTAATTTCCTTGTACAGCAGAAAGTAGAAGGACAATGTAGGAAATTCTACAAAAGATGACGAACACGTTTTTGTCAAAGTAAATTAATTAGCTGTGTCGCGATACTTATACATTTCTTTCCTCGCGTAAACACTTGCATTTCTCAGGCATAGTCTCGACATACGTTTATCTTTCCGGAAGTTTTGATCATTTCTTGTGCTATTTCAAAATTTTTATTATTGAAATTGCACAGAAGCTGCCAGGAATAATTTGGAGAGTTCTGACGGTTCATCAGTGTTGCATGAAAAAGATTCAGGGTGCGCAACAGCTTTTGTCGATGAATTCCTTCTTCTTTAAAACTAAAACAAATATATTGCAAGAAAAATACTATTTCTTTCTTAAAGCGTGTTTTTTTTTGTATTATACGTATTAGTATACAGTGATAAAACACATTTTGTTAGAGGTAACAAAGTTATAAATGTATAGGTTTCATTGAAATGGTTTCTTGTACTACGTTTCTGTGTCTTCCAAATGTTCCTCAATTTTTGTTGGATCATGCATGTTTGTAATATTTTTCTTAGTATCGAGGATGACTCGTTGGCAACTGAAGAGAAAAAACTTAGTAAATTGCATCAATCTCTTTAAACTAGCAAGCTATCCCTTTAAAGGTCAGGATTGCTAGGTATTTTTTTCCATTTATTCAATGTTAGTAATATAACCAAGGGCTCTTTTGCAAATTGCTAGGAAATTTGAACATTTTTATTATGGAAAAAAGGGTTGGGCGATCGATGAGCCATTAATACTCCGAAAACTAATGGGCTAACCGTTTTAGTAGGCCAATTGGAATATTGACAGCATGTAAAGCAGAGAGAAACAAGCGAAATTGCTGATGAGGGGACAAGTCCAGTTCACGATTGATTGGTTGTATCAAATCCGTTAGTTTCTCAAGGTTGGAAGAACAATTATCTAGGAAAAGCCATTGACCAGCTTTTGTACAACTTTTTATTTCTCTAATTACCTCCTCAGGTGTGGTTGACACCAAACTGAGGTATTTCACCTAAGAATTTTAAGTATAGCACAGCTTCTCATGCCAAATTCAATAATACTACCTTTCCAACAGAAGTTGATCTAAATTAAAGGCAAAAAAATCAATAGTGCAAGTTGGTGTAATTGCAAACCGCAATTTTGCTTGTAGAGCTTGCTTTTAGGACATCGGAGTATGGATTTGTGAAACCAGAAGAAAGGAGAAGTAGCGGTGAACGACACGAACATTCAGTAATGACTGCATGAACATCAAGAGAAGGATATTCAACATATTTTGATCCCATAGTAGAAGCAACAAAATATCTTGCTCTGCTGAACAATAAGTTAGGGCGGAGTAATCGAACTAAATTTAATTTTTGGAAGTCGCTAAGTTGTTGTTCAAATCCGCCTGGGAGAAGAATCTCGGGCTCATTTCTCCTATAACACCATTTCTTCCATTCGCTGAATTCCACAAAAACAAAGATAAAATGCAAATTTATAAAGAAAAGGTTTTCTGATGCTTTAACCTGAAAAAACTCATTTGCCAAAAAAAATACAAGGAATTGATATTAATTCAGGTAAGGAAACAATGAGAAATGGAAGGTGAAATCAGATGAGATGCGTTTACAAAACTTAAAGACGGTGCTTTCAATTTTCCTTGCCGTATGTTAACTGCTATTATAATTCAAAAAATGGATTTAATATAAAAGGCAGCTTGCATCAGAATAATTTGTATATAAAACGTGATCGTAAAATCGTTCGTATTATAAATATATAACGCTAAAAGAAATGGCCACAGCTAATCTCATAAATATACATGATCTTTTTTACTTAATTGATCGAATAAAATCCATATGGAAGCCATCTACATTTGATACTTTTTCAAAGTATAAAATATTTTCCCATGTCAAAGCAGATATCCAGTCAGGAGCAGGATTTCGCTTCTTTTTGAAATTTGTTTTCGTATCTATTTTTCTATCCGTAAGAAAAAAATCCAATTCAGACTGCTTCAATTTTCCCTCGTATAGCAAGTGACTTATGGCAAAATAGAAACTGAATAAGAATCGATGCTGGTCATGAAGGTTATGCCATATCAACCTAATTGAAAATGTATAGCAAGGTTTTGTACGTTTTGAAAAAATCATGAATAAGTAGAAACTGTTCTATTCCAACATTGTAAGCAAACAGTGATTCAAAAATTTTGATAGCATCGCCTTTTTAATTCTTTAAGATAGTTTCACTGAAATTAGCGTTATCTTGAGATAAACATTACTTATGTATAGAAAGAGAGTAACTTTGCTTCAACTGCTGCACAACTTCGTCATCACTTCTTGTCAATACTTCATTAGAGCAATATTTACGAAGATTCAATTTAAATCTATCGACGTATAGCTCGTAGGCAAACTGATAGTGCGGGCTCAGGAAAGGTAACCGATTCAAAATCAAAAACAGTCTTGATGCATGCTCCCCGACATCCCTAAATTACAAAGTACAACAAATGGGGCATGTTACTACCTTAATATTTTATAATGCTGTTACCACATGCATTTCTCATTCTATTCTATGTTCAGCATTATTCAATATATTTGAATTATACTAAAAACATGCGCGTATGAGTGTGCGATAAGTAAAAGTTAGAGTGTCATAAAAAAATTGTTGTTAAAGACCGGTAAACTTTTGCATGTTCTTCTAATTTCTGTATTTGTTGCCCCAATAAAGTAATTTTTTTTGTTTTTTCAGAGACCATCGTCAATTCTTGCTGAACATGCATAATTTGGTTGTAGCATTATGTACCCATTGTGGTGCATGTAAGACATGTAATGAAATATACAATTGTTTGTCGCGCAAAAAATTGAATGAGCCCTTCTAGATGCATATTTGCGTTAGGAGGGATTGTTTGTATTACTACTTTACGTGAATATTGTTTAGTTGCTGTTCATCATCCGGAGAAAACAAATCAGCAGTGGACAACGCTTTGGAAATTGATTTCTCAAGCGCCGCCAATGCCTTTTGTTCCTCAAATATTTGTTGTAAAAATCTGTTGTATCGAACGATAAAATCGGGCAATAATTCTTGTAGTATGATTTCCTACGTCAACCCACAAAAAAAGGATATGAACCAATATAATTTTGCAATTGCATTGGCGTAAAATGTTTCAATAACATGGTAACAATATAGGTTTTTCTATCTGCGCGCTTACTAAAAGCAATACTTACGACAAAGGCGTTACAGATTCTATCATGGGTGTGGGGAAAATAAATAACTGAAATATTTGGAAAATCCCAATCAATTATAAGTTCTATCGGTAAGCTTGTGTAGAAAAAAACACGGCGGGAAGATTTGGTTGCCCCATCTAAAAATGAAGTAATTATATATATAGTCCTATGCACAGTACTGAGGAAAAAGGTACGTAACACCTGAAGCTTAGCAAAAAGCTCAGAATAATCAAATAAACCAAAGAAAACTGAATGCCTTGCTTGAATCCAAAAAGTTTTCTTTTCTTACATGATTTCATATCTTTTTTGTTTCTATTCTCTTCTTTTTGTTTGGAAAATTTCGAGAGAAATAAGTATGCATGCGAAGGGGAATATCCTAAATCGATGTTAATATGTGTGGATTCATCAGATTGCATAGCAATTTCAAATTCAGAATCAATCTCATCAGATGAAGCTTGCAAGTACTGAAACAGATTTATAAAAATTCAAAAGCCTATGATTTCAATAGTTAATCAATTACTTAAATTGATAACTTTTTTCTTGTATGTGTAAGTTGCAAAGTTAATATTTGCAAAGGAATTTTGGCACTATTTTCTTTAATGCGTAATTCAACTCACAATTGCATTTTCATTTCCACCCATATATGACAGCCATTTTTTTCCTTGATCAAGCGGATCCACAAAGCAAACCCATTTTCTAGTGAATTCTGCACAGGCTAAATTTTCTCTCACATTGCTGCATTGACACCAATCTTTCATTTGCCAGGATAATAGTGCTTCCTTTCCATATAAAAATGCAGGTAGAGAGAAATCGTCGTCAATCATTAGTCCCACATCTTTTAGTAAGCATTTCCAGTTTTCCATCTGCAGCGAGATAAAATCACTTATTCAACTAAGCACTTTACTTTTAAAAAGAACAGAGTAAACTTGCATAAAAACAGCTATGTTTGAAAAAGCAGTGAATAATTTAGCAGTGGTAGTATTAAACTCACTAAGGCAATTCTTCTCTCTTGGTGAAGAGGTGGTAGGTAAGAAAGTGCAGCTGCCGCTAAGCAACATGTTCCAGTCAAAGTGTGCAGCTTTTTTTCATTTTGCTCCAATTTCTCCGTCCAGTTGGCATAGATGCTTTCGAACGAATCTAAATAAGTCATATAATTACATATTTTGACATTCAGTTCTTCCGTCAAAGAATTCAATTTGACTTTTTCGCAAACAGCCGAATGGTGCCTTTTTTGAGTTTCCTCAAGTTTTATCGTTGTATCTCTCCAGCTGCCATTTAAAGAAATTAGAGTTAACCAAATCATTTAAGCGTTTGCATGTCAGTGTTTCGCCGAAAAAAAGCTATTTTAAAAAGTCTACTACCTTTGTTCAATTTGTGCCACACTTGCATGATTTTGGACAACAGTTAATTCAGCAGTTCGAATTTTGTTTTGCAATGGCTCTAATAGAATGAATGCTTCCCAATAATACTTTATAGCAAGTACCCATTTCATAAGACCATATGCTGCATGTGACATCTGCAGCATACATAAGAATAGTATATTAAAATATAGATAGTACGACAACACTTTTTTTCTTTACATTTGTGTAAACAGACACATTCATTTAATGGAGTACGAACTTTCTCATAAAATTATATACCATGTCCACTCTATAGTTTTTTGTATCATACCTTTCGAATATTCACAAGAGCATACTCAGAATCAGTCATATAGTGCTGTACTTTTCTCATTATTTCATTCGAAATTGTATGGGGGTCTATGCTTTTTAGTTTGCTCACAAAAGTTCCATCATTTAATTCTATTTTTGCAATCTGCCAAGTTGGTGGTTTATTGAGTAGGACCATTGCGGCATATAGTACCTTAAGAATCAACTCTGAATGTAAATATTCAATCGGTCTTTTTTATTTTTTTGGAGAATATAAGTTATTTTGGAATCACGAAGCTTTTCAATTTAATTGCTTGTATAATTCCTCATGCTTTAGAAATTAGTTATTTTTCATGGAAACCTGGAGGTTTTCCCGTTGATCTCATTTCAATGAACTGTTTTTTATCCATTTTCTCTAAATATTGGGAGGCTTCAGTTAAATCCGCAACGCAGCCTGTAAGAGATTCTCGCGAATCATTTTTCAGCTTGTTTAAATAATTTTCGTGTTCTACTAAAGCCTGTTGTGCTGAGGAGAGCTGCGTTAGTACAAAGAAAAAATTATTCATAAGTAACGCTAGAGTTATTTTTGCATCGACTTCGTTCAATTTTTATCCTACTGTACGTTTCACATTAATGTGAAACGATCAGCGGTTGTAAAGTAAGTACCTTGTTTGATTGTTCTTCAAGATTCATTTGCAGTTCCATAATAGCAATAAGTAATTCTTGGCAGAGTTTTTGGTTCTGCTGTATTTGAATGCATTTTTCATCAAAAGCACATTTCATCTCCTCAAGATACGTCCTAGCTTTCAATATTTTGTTTAATGGCTGCCGGATTGAACATTTTTGTTCTGCAAGGTGCTGACTACGTTCCTCGTAGAGGTGGATAAAAATCTAATCAAAAAACAAGTGCACCCTTTAAAAAGTTACATTGAAAAAATTAACTTCGCTCGTCTGGAAAATTCCGTAAAAATCTGTAGAAAATTGTAACCTTGAGTACATCTATGAATTCTGAATTCAAAGAGTGCTGACGCGTCATCTGGCGTTCCGCACTTTCTTCTCTCTTAATTGATTCAGCCACGGCGTGGAAAAATGTAGCTATTGAAGAATTGTCGCAGCTAAGCGTGTCCAAGTCAACTGCAGCTATTGCATTGTGCGCTTCACAATCCCAGGAATGATACCAATCAATATCCGTACATTTGATGATTGAAGGATTCAGTCTGATCGAATAAAAAGCTGGTTTTAATGAAATAATATTAGAGTATGGTGCAGCACATTCTTGTCGTAAGCCATACCTACAAAATTTCGTAAACCCTGTAGTTCCTGGGTTAATAAGCAGTATGATATGCGCATTTTGCTTCAAAGTTGCAAATAAACAGCATTCTTCGTCTGTACAATCCATTGCCCCGGCTACGGAAGAATTCTTTTCGTACAATTGCCTGATTGTGTCGCGTTCTTCCTCACAAAGTATACTTGTATCCCAATTCTCAAGTAAACCACTAAGGAATCTTTTAAACGAAATGTCATTGCTATCATTCCAAGCAATCGTAAACACTTGGGGTGTCGCTAGCGATTCTGAGATCAAAATGTTAATCTAGATGAATATCTCCTTCCGTATAAGCATGAAATATGTGACAAACACCGCCTCTTTTACCTTGCGAAGAAAATAATTGAAGAAAAGTAGATAGACTATGTTCTTTATTGCAATCGAAATTGTTGGAAATATCACAGGAGTGAACGTCGGCACAAAATGCTGCCAACTTTACTACAGTACGTCTACCGCTGTTTCTGGTTCCAACCAAAATCATATTTTCATTTGGAGAACAAAGAGCTCTAAAAACACGACTACAGTGTTGTACGGCATCGCTGTAGCAGCAACAGAATGAATGCAAGCAAAGGCATGAATGTCTCTAATACATTTAGTAAATGCCCATTAGCTGATATCCCAAATACCTGAAAAATGCGCAGTCAACAATAGTTTCGCCAGCTTTTTCCGATAATAACAATAACTTCTGATGCAGAAAATTTTCAACTGTAGGGATATCCCATAATTGATCTCCAGGAGATTGTAACTCCCCTGAATTTTCTATGGGAAAACGAGTGAAAATTTTATTTTTATGATCCCCACCACATAGATGATCAAGCCCAATTTGAAGATTTTTTTGTAGCAAATCATCTATCAGATCAACGAATGCTGCTTGATCAGTCCGCGATATCATTTGGTCATGGAAAGTCCTCAGGCATTCATTATACCTTTGTATGGAAGTTAAAGGAAGAAAGAAATGGTAACAGTTCATTTCATGGAAATTTATAGCCAAATTTCTCCGAAAAGTAACAAATTGAGTTAGCTCACCATGCCCTCAAAACTATTTCCTTCTCTTCACATGTTTTTGTTATTGACTGACAAAAAGTATAAAACAGCTTGGAAAGATGATGCAGTCCGAAAAAGTAATGAGGTGCTGTAATTGTCGGGAAAAAGCTCTTTTTCAACGAGAGAAACATCTTGACAGTGACCGAAACAAGCTCCTCGCATTGAAGCTTTACACTCTGAAAATGTTTCGGGTATCATATTTGGCAACAAAACACATTAATATATTTAAATATTGCAACCACACTCCACGATGAAAATATGTAACGCATCGTTTCAACTATATGTGCATGACTAACTTCACATAAAGAAGAAAACTTCTCCGAGCAAACTGAATTATATATTTGTTTGAGTGATTCCAGCGACGGAGACGGCATATAAATTACATGTAAGTGTCTATTTAATCGACCAAGATTATCACAATCTTGATTAGTGGATGCTGTCATAGAAGCGATTATCCCAACATTTTTCACTTTCTGTAACTCTTGCGTCTTCTCATCATACCTGACGGTTGAACGGCCCCATAAAGGATACAATTTTTGTTGCAGTAAGCAAATGTTTTAGCTTGTCTATCATACCAATTTCCATGTTCTAAATATTTCCTTATAATTTCACAGTGACTTGTGCGTTTCTCATCGGTTTTTTCGGAAGCATTTAGATCATCAAGAAAACATATTAACTTTTCTGCAGTCCTCGGATAGTATGTGAAATGCATCTTTTTCTCCATTTTCTCAATAATTGCCTAGCAAGTAGAAGTAAAATGCGTCATATTGACTATCTAATGATACAATTTTGTATAAAATTCTCTATCTCATTTACCCTCTTAATATTAGAAGATGTAGTCAGATGCGAGAGAGCAATTAGGCTTAATTGGTAGTTATTTTGATCTAAGTCTTTGAGAACTCCATTCATTATACAATATGATTTCCCAATCCCATGATTGCCAATGCAAAGAACATGTTCTCCATTCAAAATCAGCAGCTTGGTCAAATGACAAACACGAGAAGAGTGTGCACTAGGGACAACAAGATTTGTCATAGCTGTGTCATACAGTCTGAAAAGAAAAGAGAAATCAGAGGTAAAAGAAAGTTTTCTCGAGTGAGAAATAGAAAATTCTTTTGATAACCTTGAAGGAAGGCGCGATAATTCTACCCAGGTTTTCCAGGTTCCCAATTCAAAATCCACCACGTAATCAAGTACACTTCCTGCTGAAGGTATTGTATCATCGATACTACGTATCATGTCCTCAAATTTTGGCTGCATTTCATCATCCAATGGGCACTCAGATGCCCATATCAGCGCAAGTGTAAGCATTTTTTGTATTATTTTAACATTTCTCTTCTTGTTATTTTTGTCATAATCCAACAAGAGAGCGTCGAATAGACGTATCAATTTTTTAAGAATATGTTGTTGCCGAGAAGATGATTCTACCTCGTCCAAATATTGCTCAAAGACCTATAAAAAAGATTAGTAAATTGCATAAATTAATTCACTACTTTCGAAAGCCTTTCCCAAAACGTTTTCAACGCTTTTTACCTGAGCCAACTTTTGAAAAAAAGTTTTAAGAATGTTTAGTAATTGCTTTTGCTCATCGCTGCCATCATCTTTTGAAATCAGCCAAGAATTTATATACTGCATTAAGCCTAAAATATATATTTTCCAGTTACAAAATAATTACAATCAACTTCATTTTATTTTCAAGTATTTTAATATACGTACTCTACTTACCAACAATGTGAGTATCGACATAAATAATTCCAACTCGTGAAATAAGTGAAGGAGTGATATTGGAAAGTTCCGCCGTCTCCCAAATAGTAAAAAGCTATGCATTCATGAGTTATGCAATCAATTCATGAAGTGTTTTTATCGATGCTACAATTACAATGAAATGAATACATAATGGCCTAAAGTTGGCAACATCGCAATGTGTTCTTCAGTATGTTAATAGTGATATTTTTTATAGAATGCGATGATGAGAGCAAAAACCACAAATGAGATAGATAAATGGTTTCTTAAGGCATGAAAAACTTATACCTTGCAATTAGTTGAATATTCCTCTTGTCCATCTATTACGCACCGCAGTTTCGCGATGCTGTCACTGTCAACGAATCCATCAAGAATAACCCATAGTTCGCCAAAAGACTTTCTTTGAAGTTCTTCTCTTATAATAAAGGATAGTAGATCGCTACGTTTGACTTCATCATAGCTTAACGTTTTTGACAAGAATGCACACTCTTCCGCTCCCGGAAAAAGATGCTTAAGCTTTATATTGTTTTTTGTTTGGTTTTCTGTGACACTCCCATATGTATAACTACGTCAACGATAACTCTTAAATTGGCACATGAAAAACTTTGAAATTAGAATGTCACCGCCGTCATATACCGTTAGAGAAGCTTAATTCAATTGCAGTTTTTGCTGCGTTTATGATGGACGTCTTTCCTGACATAGCTTTTCCGGCAATGAGCACAATTGGATAATGCCGCCTGGCTTCAAGCAGCTGAAAAGCTTTTAATAAAGCTATTTCCGTTACCTGTTGCCCTAATTGTACAAATGCTTCGGTCAAGTGGTATCGATCCTTGTCATAAACTACCTGAAAAAAATAGTTTTTTACCGATAGTTGCAATTACTTGCTCATGGCTGATTATATGCCGTTTATACCTCCAGACAATTTGAACCAGGGAAATACCCTTGTAGAACATCAATGAATGTTTGGATGTCATTTTCACGAAGCATTGGCAAAATGATACTACTTGTAACTTGCAAAAGAGTGTCTTGCAATGGTTTCTCTTTGTCCATTTTTCTTAAAAGTGCTGTGCGAGAAATAACTGTACAAACACATGACAATCCAAATCCAGGGAATTCATCAAAGAGTGCTGCCTTCATCAATGTTTCAAAAAATCCGCTGAGCTTCCTTGCAATATTCTTATAATTCTACAACGCATGCATTAAAAATAGTCATGTGAGCGTAAGTGGAAGCCTACACTTTAGAGTAAACTTAAATCAATACTATGGTAGAATATTCAACACAACTCTACTCACGGGAATTGCTTCGGAAATTAAAAGGGCTTCCATTATTTTCATGCAATCGGAAGATATTAGTGCCACTGGCCGACATGCCTCCGTCAGTTCGACTGGAAGTGCTTTAATTTCACTCTCGTTGCGAGTAACAGAAAGGATGATACCATGATATTTGTTTGGTGTAATACATTTTTCATCTAAGCAACAGCCTTTTGCGTCTCTGAAAACTCCCTCCTTATTAGGTAAGAACCTTAATCATACGCGGGAGACATCGACAGTCAAATTATTCCCAAGGTTTTACACTTAAATTTAATTTCTGCATACCTCATGCTTTGGTGCAATGCAATTAATTGATTTGCAAGTAGACCGATAAATTTGGAAGAAGCACTTTGTAGCTGATCAACGTAGAGCCAGAAGCCACCTAATGCACTGCCGATTATGTATTGTTGAACATGCTGAAACTCGTCAGAGGAACTTGCCGATGCAGTCTGCATATATCTCCCTAGGCATTTCCCGATAGTCCTGAAAGTTTCCATTTTCGCTGCAAAGCCCAAGTATACACTGTAATCAGTGGATCCATAGAAAAAAAATCAGTATTCACTTAAACCGAAAATAGCATGGCTTAGAGTATCTCGTGCGCTGTATATGATGTACTGAAACCGCTATCAACTTCTCGAATCATACTAGGGTTCTCAAATATCTTAAAGCAGGCATAAATTCTTTCAAACCTGAATTTGGGGGACCATGGAGAAGAAGATATTGCCTCGATTTCATTGCTATATTGAGAGCTACAATGCATCTTTCTGTTGTTGGCACAAATGGTAAATTTTCAATTTCACCCTGAAATAATTGCAGAATTCGTTCTATTATGACACCATGCTCTAGTGGCTTTCTCAATGCAATGACACACTTTATCTTAACGTGCCGAATTGAGAATTTTTACCTGATATTCATACCCATAGGGAACGCATTGGTCACCAAACAAGACCCAGCATTTTGTACCACCGTTTTGAACTTCCGCGGTAGCTGTATATGCAATAATATTTGTACATTTCGCTAGATTTATTCTCGTGGCTATAGTGTATAATTCAAAAGTATATCCCACATGAAAATCGGTTTTTAATAGTGTCCTCTCTCAATTCATAACGTATTTGGGATTTCCAAAGAAAGTGGCATTCCGCATGGGAAGGTGCTTGAGCGAGACGATCCTGTATTGAACAAAAATATTATGCACAGTCTTGTGTATGTTTCCAAAAATAAACGATTAGATGGTAAGGCCTTCCCCAGTTGCTCTTTGATACCTGTATATCTCTCGAGTGCAGTTCTTCTTGAATCACTGTCGATGCTTTCAATCGCTCATTGCTTGAAATGTTTTTGCGCAATAAATCGCTCAAATTTTCAACACTTTTTATCCTATGCCTCTTCAAAAAGGAAAGCGCATCTCTCATTCCGACACTGCTTTTTTTAAACACAGCTTCACAATCTCCTGTCCTGTAGAATTTGTATATATCGAAAAGATTCAAAATCTGAATACATATTGATATAAAGTCAGCTTTTAATTTTCTCTTTGCTTCACCAAGCAATTTTTATTGCCAGAAGAAGGAGTTGCTGTGGAGTCCCTTTTATTAGTCGGTCAATTTTCCCGCCACTAAAAGTGAACTGTTGACAACAAAAAAGCAGTTGTTCTTGTAATGCTTCTTTCGTGCTTCTTTCTATCTGTATTAAAACAATAAAAACGAGCATTTACTCAAAAATTGTGCTCTTCAGTTTATTTTACTTAAAGATGAGCATGAAGACCAGAGGAGAGCATTCTAAAATTTACTTTCGACATCCATTTTTCAATAGTTCCATCCAGAAGCACACTCTTTGCTGTAAAAGTTACAGTTTCCCCAGAGATACCGGTCATTCCTTGTGCTTCCCATGTTTTGTTGTCGGGTTTACCTAAATTATAGTCCAAATCATATAATACTGAACTATGTTTAACATAAAAAAGCGTTTGTACCAAAAAGAATAGAATCCTTGTAGACGCAGCTATTTTGACATATTGAACAAAATATTTCGTTCAATTAATAGCATTTCTAATTTGGCAATACCTACTAAACCGAGAACAAGGGAATCAATTTTAGAAAAGCATTTGACCAACAAATGCTGGATTGCCAGTGGATTTCTGGTTTGTCCATATATGTTGAAAAGCTCATTGTTTGATAAAAAGTAAAAGCGGGGAAATTCCTGCCTAAATAATACAATTAAAATATGTTTATATTTAATATTTATCGTTGATGGTTTTAAGTAGTAGAATTTTACTAATTTATTAGTTCGTACCTTTTATGTTCCAAAAATTTAACAAGAATTTCCTTTAGTACAACACTTGACTCTATTATGTTCTTGATTTTGTGATCGATGTCTGGTAGCTTACATCCACTGAATGCAGTTCCTTGCTCTTCCATCAATGCTATAAGCTTTTGAAATTCTTCATTGAATGGTAAGAATTTATTTTTTTCCGATTGAGAAAATGCATTTGCGTAGCTTGTGTCTGCAACGTAAAAATGCAACGTAACTGCGTATGTAAATTTTGCAGAATAAATCATACAAAATATATTAAAAAATTAACCTTTAAAGATTTGTGAAAAAATCATCCATGCGTGTTGAATATCGTGGAATTTTAATATAATACTTCGTACCCTATCAATATCGTTAGTAATTTTCTCTATCTGAGAGAAAAAATTTTATTTATGGCATATTTCATTTTTGTTAAATTTCATAATTCTAATAAATATATTACCCGACTAGTGAAAACTGCATGAAATGGATTTTTCCTCAATAAGAATATCAGCATGCTTGCTTCATCAGCATCAGCAAGAATGCTCTCATTTTCATCTAAAATATGGAAATCCTCAGCACAAGTCTTAAACTGCAACGGTTTGTTTAACCATTGCTCTTCTAGAGATTGTATTTGCTTTTCGATAGAGCTTTCTTGAGATGCTTCTTCTATCATATTTATTACAAAATCTGAACAAATGTGAGAAAAGCTAACGAAATTTTATGCTGTGCTAAGCTCATAATGTTAACTATCCAGCATTTCAAAGCTTGGCATATAGGTAAAGTTTGTACAAGTGAAAAATAGAATCATGTGAGTAAAATTCTCTTTGCTTTACTTACCGCGATTGATTTCTAAGTTGCAACTAAATAGTTTTTCGATGCACGAAAGAACATTTAGTTGTTCTCCAAAAGCTTCACTTAATTTAGTCCAGTGACGTTGTTGCAATTTCTATATAAAAATCGTAAAAATTGGTGGTGAATACTTTCATATATTATATTTTTCAAGTATTTAATTGAAAAAACGTACATTGCATTGAAGCATTTTCATAATTGAAATATGTTTGCGTATCTGTTGAATTTTGTTGTGCGTTTGTTTCCATAGTGGCCATTCAAACTCCTCAAATTCACAAGACTGCACGTAAAAATTTTCTATATTTGTGGTGGCTTTCTCTACATCCAGATAAAGTATAGGCTGTATTTCAATGCTGGAATAAAAAGCATTCCATGATTCCTGAGGCATAGCAATTATTATATAATATAAACATATTATGGACACAAATTGATAAAAACATTATTTTCTGCTTTTCTGAATTAGCCTTAATTTTTATTTTATTAGAAAATTATTCACGTACTTGAAAACACCAAAATTGTGACAAAGTATTGACAGCTTTTTCTATCTCATTCAATTCATTGTTTTCAATAAGTTTCATTGAAAGCAAATGCAGCTGCTGATTGGTTATTGAAAAAGAAGTTTTTAATTTTTCAATCTGGGCTATAATTTCAAAAAGTACGGCTTTGGTTGGACAGCAATCGTTTGAAGTTTCTGCTTGTCCAGCTGGAGAAATGGTTGTAACATACTTTTTAAAGTCCATTATCTGCTTATTCAAATTGTGTTTACTGGATTGCACTTTTTTCCTTAGGTTTTCCTTTGCTCTGTACAATTAAATATACTCACTGAAAGTCAAATGAATCAAAAAATACTAATTTGCTTCATTTTCTTTTTTTTCAACTTACTGTGACAATGTGTCGTGTGATAAATGCAGAAGAGACTTGAAATGTAAGAGTTGTTGTTGTAAGGCCTCATATTCTTCTTTTTTTTTTGCTCTTATCTTATCTGAAGCTGTAAAAAAGTACATAATTTCAATGTGATTCCTTTGTTTTGTTATGCTTTAAAAACTTGCATATGTTACATTCAAATTCAAGAAGCTCCTTTCTCTGCATTGCTATTTCTTGCAGCCGGTTATCCAAAACTGTTTCTTGTTCTCTTGAATTTTTATGGAATGTTACAAGCTTGGTCCATTCCTCCACTGTCTTAGGTACTTTCTTAAGTGAAGAAATTCCCTCTGTAAAAGTTTTTTAAAAGTGCTTCTAATATAACTTCGAATATAATTTTATCCTTATAATGCAAAAAATTATACCACTTGTGGAGACAAACAAGTCATCTATTTTTGCTTGAACATTTGTGTTGAGTTGATTAATCAATTTATCTTGCCATTGTTGGCTATGAATGGACAGTTGGTATTTTAAGCGGGACAAATTTACTTCCAAGTATGCCACTGTAACCTTATTATTTTAAATTGCAGAACTCTCATATTTGGAATTTTGAAAAGTATATTAGCAGTAGATAGCTTAGTAAATTTTAATTGTTAGCAGTTTTTTTTCTTACAGTATTTTCCTCTAGTTCTAGTTCATCCATTATAACTTGATACTTTTTTAGGTCATTCCATAGCATTGCTGGCATAACAATTGTGTCTTTATAGCGGCTCTTAAAACTGTTATCATCTTCATAAAAAACTGAGTTGTAGTTTAACTGCCATTTGGTTATAATATTGTGAAGTTTTCCCGAGCATGAATCGAACACTGTAAAGACCTGCATAAATGAGTTTGTAGCTTTTATAATTTAATTTCTTTTTGTACTTAACTGTATGGATAGTAACAAACCTCGGCATTTAAGTGGCAATACTCTTCATCAAATATTTCATCACCTTTTTCATTGAAAATGTTATAAAAGTTTTAAGTTGTAAAATTAGTAATGAACTAATTTTTATTTATTTAACTATTAAATAAAACAAAACAGCTTACCAAATTCTTGAGAACTTTCACACTCCATTGGTAAATGGAAATAAAACTTCTGTCTGTAAATTTATTTTAAGATACTATCCAATGTTTTTATCAATGCTAAGCAGAATATTTCAAAATTTTTTTTTTCAAAAATACCGAGATTCATCAAACAGCTCAAAAACTTTTGGAAGTTCGGTTTTATAAAGATATAAAATATCTTTGAAAAAATTCATCAATTCAGCGATACTGGGTGTAAAATTCATCTGTTGATTTTTTATAAGCACTGCGTCTATCTGCATAAAAGGTGCTTGACTGGCAGAAACTCCGGATAGTGCTGTTGAAATTCGTTTTAGAAGTTGCTGTAATTACAAAGTACATTTTGAATGATTTTTGCTCAACTATTCATTAAAAAAACTGGCATTTCCGGTTAATTAAAAAAAATATTGTACTTTTATCGATAGTTTCATAGCAGTTCTAATGGCTCCTTTAAATTGTTTTATTATGACTTCAAGTATGTTTATACTCTTTGTATGTATGTCAGCTTCGTCTTGGAATAACTGAAGAATATTAAGCAAGTTAAAAAAACCATAAAATAAATACTAAAAAGCTGAAATAAAAAAAAGGTAGCATACAAAAATTAGAAATGTTATGAAACTGATCATTTTCATGCTATATAAGAACCTCAACAACAGTTAAAAACAGTTGAAGTAATTCCTTGGAGATTGCTTTATAACAAATAATTGCTGCTTCTTGGTTGCTTAGTTGAATCAGTTTAAATTTTTCAAAGGAAACTGGAGTTTTAGGAATAGTTATTACAGGTACTGCCATTACATTTTGACAAAGTTGACTTATTTCTGTTCGCTTTTTTTTTACTTCAAGCAACATGTCTTCGATAATCTTGCAAAAATGTTGTACTGTGTTCACAAAACTCCTGATTTTTTCCTAAGAATACAGTTATTACAAAAAATATTATTTTAACATTTGAAGAAAATAATTTTATAAAAGTATTAGCAACATACATGAGAATTCCATAAAATTTTATTTGTTCCCTCAGTTATGAGGCTATCCAGTTGCCATAATTTTTGCTCAAATAGCTTGGAATCTTCTTTCTGAATTGATAAACCTTTTAATTGTACACTAATTTAGAATTTTGCTTAGAAAATGTTTGGCTTACAGCAATTTCAGTAAGCAGATTATTATGAGATTGCACAAGTTCTTTCAATGGCTCATACGAACAAATAAACATTTCGTAGCAAGTACAAATTTGTGGAAAGGCTTTTTGAAATGATATGTCGTCAACACCGTATTTTTTCCAGCATAATGCTTCGGTTAGTAGTGCTAACAAAGTTGAATTTATGTTGATTTCTAGTAATTTTCCTGCAAAATACAAACTGTATAAAAAACTATTCAAAGATTATATAATTATTACATTGTATTATACGGACCTTGAGAATGCTGCAAGATCGGTTTTTTCATTTCTTCAAAAAATTTTAATATTGAGAAATCTTCAATTTTATGAATTCCAAGTGGAGAAAGTGAATCTTGCCATTCTTTATATTTTAATTTCTCAAAATCCTAAAAAATAATCTATTGAATACAAGAGATTTCCAAAATCATTAGATGTAATTAAAAAAATGTTTTATTACCTTTAATGAATTTTGAATTTTTTGGTATTCTGTAATTCCCCTCTCTTGCTCTTTACATAATGAGCAATAATGCAATAACTCCAAAATTTGGCGCTTTTTATGTAACTGAATTGATAGTGTTTTTGCAATACGAGATGCATTTGCAAATGATGATGGATCAAATGCACTACTCATTAAGAAATGCTGATTTTTTTTGAGTTTTTCCAGTATTTTTCTAACAGTATGAATATCCTGAAAATTAATGAAGCAATGAAACTAGGTGTTTTTTCTTTGTTCCCACAATCATAAATAATCATTTTTTGGATAAAATATAAAAAAAATAGAAAAGGCCATTGCAAGGAATTGGTTGGCAGGTTAAAAGTTAGATGGCATATATAACACAAAATGTTTATTCTATTTTATTTAATCCTATATCATGATTGTAAAAGTGGTTTCAAATAAAAGCAATTTGCTTAAGCATATTGCAGAAAGTAATTTTTTTATTAAGAAATAATTGCATATTTAGTAGACACTATGAAGAACAAAGAAACCAAATTATTTTTTGTGTAAAGTCTAAAAAACAATTTTAAATTTTGGTATCCTTGATAGAAATTGTTGTGCGCAAAGAATGTTTTAAAAATAATGCAGTGCTAAACAGCTTTGGTGCAATAATAATAATTCTGTGGCGCTTACAATGACTAAAAAAAGTGCATACTGCAATACACTCCCATTTTTTATTATAAATTCCAAAGTAATACAATAACTACACTTTTCAATTTTTAAAGCATGCGCTTATTAACACTCAAAAATGAATATTCTACCTGCAGGAAGTACTCCCAAATTCGGGAAACTAGCCTGCCCAAAAACATCTTGGTTCTGGGTAATGTTGCAACGTTGTAAAAAAAATCTAATACTTTGACTGCAATTTCAACTGAATTTGTTGCTTGAAAAATAGTTAAAATTGAATGCTGATAAATCGACTCGAGCTCATCAACCTAAAAAGTAGTATATTAAAGTAGCTTTTTCGATATGTATATATATACCTCTTTTTTTCAAAAGATGCATTCATCATGCAGAAATATGGTGCGTACCTGAACTCGGAAAGCTAAAAACTCGTCATACCATGTGGAGAAAGATATATCCAATATGGAATCTTTCATGAAGCAAATTTTTGTTACTTCTCTCATGAAAATTTTCTCAATTTCAAATATATTATTTGCAACGTCTTTGGTTGTACTCCCAGGTTTAGGCAAGTCATTCATTCTTCCGGAGATAAGAAATTGTTTTTGGCAATCGTAGATGTAACGAAGATCGTAGCAACGTTGAATAAATGCGTCCATCTATGTGTTTTCGAGCATAAAAACATCAATTTTACGTTTCAGAAATAGAAGTTGATAAAACATACAAATAACCTAGTATCTCAATTGAACCGACTGATGCAAAAACAGCTTCTTCAGGAAAAGACCATTTATTTCCAATAACGTTCGCCTCTTCAATAGCCCGGCATGTTCTATTAAAATGGAATTTCCACAATGTTCCACATTTAATAGCGTGATTAATTACTGTCACGGGTTTTTCGGCATCTCCGGTAAATAAGTCATTGAGTTCGTCTTCGATACATTGACGATACATGTCAATTGTTCTTGCAACTATACTTGCGAGTAATCCTACATTCAAAATGCTTGCAAAGCAATGTGGTAAAATGATTTTATCTCGTAAAAAGGAAATTCACAAATTACCGATTATCTTTTCTTCTGAATGATAATAGTTCGAATGAGACCATATAAACCTGGCAATGTTCAAAAAATTTGGTAGCAATAACAACATTCCCTTAATGCCCACGATCTGTAGCTGCTCGCAGGGTTCTCGCAAAAGCGACACGTATTTCAAATTATCTTTTGCTTCATTCATTCTCTGATGTATTTCTGCTTCTAAATACCTGTATTGATAAAAAAAAACACATTATTACCCTTTGTCAATGCTATACCATGTTTCTCTTGCCAAGTTATTTTACAAGAAAATGCAAGTATACCGAAATGATTTAATATAGAAGGAACTTCCTGATTCAAAAAATGATAATAATTTTTGCACTTTCATCGATTGTATTTGCTTGGAAAGTTGAGCGAAATCTTCAAAAATCATTTGCCATTGGTTTATTTGCTTTAAAGGGCCCTCAGAATCAATAGTTATCGTAAAATCCTAAGAAGCATTTGATAGTGCACAGGACGATTCTTCACGAAGGTACTCGCTCAGTAGTCAACAATAATTGAAGAATCTTTACATCTATCAAACACCTGCTCTGCACTGATTCGTTTTATTTGTCTAGTCCAAGATAACAGGATATATTCAAGGTGTTGAAGTACGTTATCATGCGGTGCGATCTCGGCGTTGTCAAACCTTATTTTGGGAACATATAAAATAGTCCTCTTTTCGGTCTCGAGAAAGCTTTCCGATATCTTTGCCAACAGCTTGCAGAGCTTGCAAATAAAAAACATGTGTACTTTCTTTTGGACTCCATTTTGAATTGCTAGTAGCATTAAGAGCAAGTGTTATCTGCCGTCAATAGTTTACGTATACCTGCATGTATAAGTCTTGTTTAATCGTTGTAGAACAACACAAATCATTTTGAATCAATGGAAAATGAAGTTCACCCATGAGATACATTGTAATTTTTGTTAAATCTCCCGAGAATACTTGCAGAGAGATGGCATTAGACATTGTTTCTCTGGACAAAACCTTGCTGTTTGGATGTTTTGAAAGAAAAGCACATTCAGAGACGTTACAATCCCTGAGAGTCTTTATTGTAGGTAGTTCCTGAAAAACTAAAAATGTCTTGGTTTTCTCAGCGCGTATCCAAATAGCTAGATTACGATGCTTTTCGACTGTGCACCATTGATAAAATGCCTTCGTGTGAGTATCTTCCCATATTTTCTTGCCAAGAAAACCTCTCAACTTCAAACGTTTACTCAGCCATTGTGCGCAGAAAAGAGGATCAATTAAAATGCTTGTGTTCTTGCCGATAGTTTTCTCTTTCTCATTTTCAGCATTTGGTAATGCCGCATTGTCTGCCATTTTCCCGATTGTGAGTGAACTAGAGATCATCCGGTTAAAAATCAGATTTCAAACACAAATAGGAAATTGTATCTTTCGGTTCAAATAATACGCTAATTTTTGATTGTAATAGTTCGAATAAACGAGAAAATGTATGGATTGTGCCGTAATTGAACGTTGCTTGTATGCTTGAAACAGAAGAACTTCTGCTTCACAAGTCAGACATTTCTCACATTACAGTCGCCACTTATGATGTACATTAATTAGCCTTTACATGCACAAATTACACTGCATAGTGTGTTTTTCACTCTTTCCTTCGAGTGCTGCGTATTTTAATACCCATCGATAACAAGGGCAAACTAGAGAAAATATAGTGATGCAAATGATTGTGATAATGAAAAATAGGTTGACAACATAGGTCGCATCTGAATAATACTTTAATTTGCCCTGCAGACGTAAGAATGTAAATTGGTTGAAAAGATCTGTATAATAAATGGATCTGCGATTATCACTTCGTGTTTCGGCCCTGCTAATCATGCTTTGTAACAAAAACAAAACATCCTTTTAAAATGTTTCCTTATTTTGCTCATTTAGGAAAATTAGACATGAAAGAAGCGAATTTCCGTGGTAGCTACTTCTTTTTCTCGTGGTCAACCTAACTGGAATTCATGCGGATAGCTGTCACAGATAGTTTTAATCTCGGATACAAAAAGAAGAAAACCATTTCAGAACCCGTAGAATAACATTGAAGGTAGATGGAAGATCCTAGGATGGAACGAACATGTATTTTGAAATATTGAATACTGGCCAAAGAGCTATGGCTGCTTGACTTTATTTTAATTTCTTCCCTTCGGCTACTTTTCCGAATGCCAAAAACTACTTTTACAAAAATATAATACAACGGCTTTAAATATATACTTTTGCAATTTTTTCTGGAACGCAACATGCTCGAATAACGTCCCATGTAGATCAAGTTTGTATTCTAGATGGATCAGAATAAGATGGAAGAATCATTCATCAGACCCGAGCAGCTAAGTGAACTTTTCAGCGAGCAAAATCTGACATTATTAGAAAGTAAACAGTTTGATTAAAATCATGGCAGCCGTATGAGTTTATTCGGTCAGCTATAAAACTGAAATGATCATTTAAGATGCATTTTCAAATTGCTTCTGCTTTTAGAACAAAGACATCTCCTACGCCAATTTCATATTCGGCAGCGATTTCTAATTCTTCCACTTTGGATGGTGCTGTTAAGGCTATTTTTAACTTCGTTTCTACAATATCGATCTATTCTAGTGTCGCTACATTCTAGTATGTTTACCTGCAACTGTTCTCTTTTCAACGTAAATAAGTAGCTATATGCTAAATAGTGCTCTGAACATCATCAAAACATGTTTTGAGCTCTCGATAAGTTATTTTCTGCTATGATTCCCAGGTCTGAAGCCTTCCCAAGGTTAGTTGTTACAGAAACTATATTCTACAAATTTTGTGCACCAAGTCACTTCTTTATTGAGGATATTCACATTTTTTATGAGCCATTCAAAGTTTTCAGCAGGCTTCGTTTTCGCACAAAGTAATACAGAAGTCAGGAACTTTTTTACTGAATTTGAAGGGCGCTCTGTAATAGCACGAATACAAATACCCATTCTAGCTGTATCGGTTAGGCTGTAAGTAGACTCTACTATTTATAGCTTACCGCTCAAAAAAAGTCAGCTCATTCCAATAATTCTCTTTTACCCATGTTTTCCTACAGGTTGTTTGTTTCATTACCATTGCTATAGTTGGAACGCATTATGGATTTTCATACCTGAAATTTTCTATCTACTTGGACAATCTTAAACATTACATAGTCATGTCTGCCTACCTACTTCTTACAGCTTGTTCAATACTTGTAAGTAATCGTTCAACACTCATTTTTTGAATTTAGAATGAGTGCATTCGACGTTTCGTTTGGGCAACATTTTCGTGTTTTATTTTGTAAGCCTTGCCGTTCACTCGCCTGGAAAAGAAGTGTGCACAATGTACTTCTTTCCAGCTAAGTACTTTTCTGACATCGGGGACCAATTTTTGGTACACTAACCGTCTGAAAATGCATTTGAGCTACACTCGCTTACTCATTGATGCATGTGCAACGGAATTTACTGAGCAAAATATTTCAGCGTGGAGGCGTTGCTTAGGGAGCAACGATTTCCTACGGGAACTTGCGATTGCTGGGATAAATCCATTCCTTGAAGTGAAGTGGTGGAAAAAGCTGGACAGTTTATACTCTTTCAATAATTCACTTCTAAAAGTGAGCAGCTATATATTTATAGGAGAAATGATAATGTAAGTACCCATTACCAAAATTTACGAAGTGAGTGCTTATACAGTGAGAGTATAATTGCAACACTATCATGTGAAAATTCTTCAATTTTCAGAATTGCTTTTTCAACCATAATCCTTCTCTACAAGAAAAAAGTTGACTTGGAATCGAAACTTCAAGCAAGCAGGAATATCCCAATTGAGACATCAAATACAAAGCTACAAGAATAAATTGGATTTTAACTTATCTACCGTCGTAAGTGGAAAAAGTTAAAACATCAGAGAAAAAGAGTTGCGTTCAGCATATACAAACATGAGTTACAAGAATCACATGCAAGACGTGTACCTCGTCTGCAGGAATACAGAACAAATGCTACCTGCGCTACATGAGCAAATATTTTTTTATGAAACATACCAGATATTTTTACTAACTTACAGAAAAATGAGCTTCTGATGTCGAATACAAGCAAAGGCTTGCCTTATTTTCCTTAGTATATACCACTATAAAAAAAGCATAAGCTTCCTATAAGAAAGCCTTGTAGCTGCTTTTACTGTCTCCAAATAACCAGAAACATGACCACTAGAAGCAGTCAAATTTATAACCAATGCTTTTAGGCAGAATAATCATTCAATGCGAAAGTAGCGGAAGATGATAAAAGGAACCGATTTGCCTTCACAAAAATTAAAAATTTATTTACTAAAATGTATAGGGTAAATAAATAAGTAAACAAATCAAATCATGCTCTGTGTGGGTTAAGCCTAAACGTATTGCTGGATTGAATGCGGCACTAAATATAAATGGTAGAAGAAAATTAAGTATAAATGAGAACTATTTCAGACTCATTCTAAAAAAAGAGGCACTTGAATATGGGCTAGAAATATTTTCCTTTTGTAAGCAAAAGACTCAGTTTATGCTGTACACTACTGAGCAAGCAGTTAGAAAAAAAAGCAAACGCAATCTTACGGGGCGCAATTGTGCTAAAATGACGCTATTATGCTAGCATCTAATTGCAGCACGGTTCCTTGCCGAACTGCCCAGAGGTAGAAATATGATAAAGTTCCAATCTGCAAAATTTTCAAGCATAAACAAGATGCATGCCAAAAAGTATATTAAAAACCATTCAGCAGTTTGTAAACTAATAAGTTGACATATCATCACATCAGAATCATTGATGTTAATACGTTTAGGAAAACAAATGTTTCAGGTAAACACTCTATTTCCTTCCTCGCACGAATAGCACTGCCGCTAACATAAAATACTTATAGTGAAATGGAGAAACATACTGGCTGTCCAGAAAAACAGAACACGCACCAAAAAACCACGTTGCCAATAGTCTTGTGTGTCTGAAACTGTACGTGAAACCACATTTAAATGTTTCTACTCTAAATTACACGCAAAACATAGTGTATAACAACTTTTCACTTCACTTACAAATTTGAGCTTTGTTACATACATGAGCGGAATTTGGGCTGCAGAAAGCATAGCATAGCAAAAAATTACGCAAAAAACATCCTACAGCATTACACTATCAATTCATTCATTTCCAAATTTCCAAAAATAATAGATTAGAACCAACCAATAAACCCCCAGAATGCCAATCCAATCCAGCCTAATTGAAGAGGTACCGAAATCTGCAACAATTTTACAAAAATCGAAGAAAGACACTTAAAAATGTAGTATTCAAAAGAAGCAGTTAATTTCTATACAATTTTTAATTATCGATTCCCAATGCACTGAGTATTTCAGACATTGATCCTGCAAATTTGTTTAGTTCAAAAACCATTGAACTGCTTATTAAATTAAGAAATTGCGCTTTTGCAAACAAGGACTAAACTTACTAAGTATTCATGAAGCAACGCAGATATTGTAAACACAATTATTGAAGAAAAAATCCTCGGTATACCTAAAAGCAATATCACGCATAAATTTTTTGTGAAAAAATATGTGTAGTTTTAGCGAATCAACTAATAAATATTATAGAATGCTGTAGAAATTCCAATACAGTGTAGCAAAATACTAAACCAAACAGGCAATTTTTTATAAAGAAGTGAATTTTTCAATGAAAATGGTAACCAAATCTTATATACCAGAGCTTAGCAGGGGCTTATTTACGTGTCTGTTTAAAAACTGATATACAGGGAGATTCCAACGCCGCCAGTATTCATCAAATGAAGACGCATTCCACCAATCCTACAAATAGAGAAAGAAATGCCACAAAGGCAATTATAAAAACATCAAATGTACAACACAAAATACAAATTTTACAATATGAATTGCTCTGTAACTAATTTATAAAAATAGTATACTTCATAAAAGCGACGATCACCAAATCTTGTTATTTCTCCCAATATATTACACCAATGATGGAATATTAGCATAAAAAAAAGAAGCCATACATACAAGTTTGGGATAGAAAGTTTCAAAACCTGCATAGACAGAAATGAAAAACTTTTATATATTCGCTACATTAAACATGATAATGAACAAGTAAATAAGCGATATAAAATTTAAAAAACAGCAGCGTTAGCGAATGCGTTAATATGAAACAAATTGATTAAAAGAAAATAGATAAAATCAATCCCTACTAATATGCTACAACACCGTAGACAACCAAGCAAAAACCTACTTTATTGAAAATATAAAACTTACACTTTCTAAAAAGTGAGCAAGTACGACGCTTAATTTAACGCTGTGCAAATTATCGAAAGAGAAAGTATTTTTCAACGTGATGAAGATATACTGCTCCACAATGATCCTGAAATCATACAGAGAGATGAGATTAAATAGAGAGAGTGCAGCACCATTCTATTATAAAATATATGCCCATCCTTTCAGAAAGCTGAATAATTATTTTAGCGAAAATTCAAGTAAAATTAACCGCATATAAACGTCAAAAATTGTCCCTTACAAAAATATGTTTGGTAAGATTTTAACTATGAGGATTTCAATGAAATGAGCACTAGCTAATAAAAGATAAAGAATAATTTAGTAAACGCATATCTACTCGCAATTAGAGCGCAACTTTAAAGTCCAAGAGGGTCAATATTAAAATTACAGCAAATGAACAACAAAAAATCGTTTTATTTCTAAAAGCAAGTCAAACTATCTTCATTAAAATATACTTGATTAAAGCAATGCATGCAAATGCTTCGAGAACATGTCTGAGGACCACAAGCCAGCGAATACACGGCGTTGTAGGATAATGAAACTGAAAGAACGATATAATTGGGTTGTTTAGTTTATACATTTCATTCTAATTCTAAAAACATGTCTTACACGTATGCACCTTATTACCACAAAAATCTATAAATCAATGCAATATACATTCTGCCTAAACCGAGCGCACGCTATTTGCAAAATGATTTTCAAATGAATCAAAAATGGCAATAAAATAGTTTGCGTCGGATCAATTCCTCCAAATAGAGTATCTTTTGTTAGCTACTAAAATCTCATCGCACTCAAACCTGAAAGCACATGGTGGGCATGACGATAAATCGATAAAAGTGTGAAAGAGTTAGGCAACGGGGATATTGCTCCGCAACTTTAGTTTCCTGTAGAAACAAAAAACAAGAGAATACAATAAATTAAAAGTTGATGGAGAGAGTACACAAATCAGTAAGCAAAAAAAGTTCAAAGCAAGTAATTTACTCAAAAAAAAAGACAAATGAAGTAAAACGATTTTACAACCAATGGGGGAAGAATCTAGTTAAAAAAATTTATACCTTTTCATTGTAACAGATATCTTTCAAACGCATCCTAGTGCTGAGAAGCAAAACGAACAAAAGATAGGAAATTCAGAAACACAATTTTAAACTATATGTTAGCATACTGCAACAATAAAACAGCACAAAAATTTCTTGAAGAATTTTCCCCATAGAGTCCATTTTCCTTTTTACTTAAGTAAACTCTATGAAAACCAAGGCTAGTTTAAAAATAACTACCGACAGCTGCAAATAATGCAATAAAAAATTGATCCATTGATAATAACAGTTTTGTTCAGTTGGTTACAAAAGCTAGCAAAAAGTGCTATAAAGACAACTTTTGGTCCCAGATTCTTTAAAAAATTTGGATATACAAGGATAGCATTCCCTCACTATGTATACGCGCTGTAGGCAGTGACTTATGTAAAAAATGAAAAATTTAATGGGATAGTTTTGTAAATCGCCCGCATTCACAAATCCAATATACTTAAAAGTGATTACAAGGAATATTTATTTTTCATTAAACACTATTACGATGAAGACAATAAAAATGATAGCAATACCAACAAAAGATGGAGCCATTCATAGCATAATTTCTCTATCTACAGTAGCTCTTAAGATTCAAGACGTACTGAGTAGCTCGGCGTATATCAAAGCAGACATGATGGAAAGATAGTAGTTTGAAAAGCCAGACAATAGAAAAGGTTAGGAGTATTGTAGATCCGACTGTATATAAATAGAAAAATAAAATCGTTTGTAGAACAATTTAAACACATGAAGATAGCTAATAGAAATGGCCTGGTTTTTCCAAACAAACACCCACGTAAAAATCAAGAGTTTTGTTATCAAAGCCATTGTTTCAAGAATTAGCTTCTGTTGTATAGCATCATTCTATTAAAAATGGTTTCAAAAGTTGCACTGAGATACGAAGTGCTCAAATTGTATAAAATGAAAATTCAGCAAGGCAGGAACAATTTATTTTCTGCATTGTTTACTTGGATTGGGATGGAGGTAATAAACAGTGCAGTACGGAAGTAAAACTAAGATAGCTGAATTGGCAGCTTTAAGGATGAACGCAAGGGGACCAAACGGTTGCAATGCATGCGGAGAAATATACCTTTCAAGAAGCCATGCTAACCAAAGAGGGATGTGCATCTGTGCCAGGAGAAGATACGTAAATTTACAAAGCTGTGTATCACAGGCTTATAAAACAATATGTACTACAAATACATTTTTCAAATACTGGGAAACAAGCTCTTTCATTTGCTAAAATAAATTCTTCTGCATTGATGCAATACCAATAGAAAGCAAGTGAGAATATGCCAATTCCGAAACAAATCTTCAACTCCGTTTGGAAATTGTATCATAATTCCTAAGCACGGTATAACGTTTTTAACCCATTAACAGTAGAGTTCAAGCCATATGCATGCTATATGGTCTTCTAAGACAGGGTAGAATTAAAATAGCCAAAGTCGTTTAGTTCAGTTTAAAAAGAGTTCATAAGGCGCTCTTCTGATGAGTAGGCACTAGGATAGAAACCTGTACGATTTGAGCTGAACAACTTTGCCGCTACTTACCATATTTGAGGAGGTTTTGCAGAACCATCTGGAAGTTGGTTACCACAAGAACTACAACAAAAAGATTGTAGAATCCACGAATGTTCAAAATTACCGAGTCATGAGAAAGCAGACTTGGACGAATAAACTCGTGGCTTCTATCATGTAGAGGCCTACATTTTGAAGATAGAAAACATGACCAGTAATCTAATATTTTGATATTTTGCTTCTAAATGCAGCATTCATTAATATCATCAAATAAACAGCTGGCACAGCTAACGGAATATATTGGAAAAGTATTACTACAGCGAGTGCATAGAATACACGCTTTTAGTTTGTACAGAAAAAGCATTTGAAGTAACAGACAGAAAGTTAAAAGTAGCTAAAATGCGTTTTACTCGCATTCGATTAATGGAAAAAAAATTCACAGAAGTCCAAAAAAATTAATTCGCCATCTGCTCTGCGATACTCCAAATGCAAGCAAATCTCTCAGCAGCATCTACTCATCCAAAGTAATTATAGATCTTCTTTAATAATTACAGAAAGGAACGCTCGCTTTTTTGAATACTAATCGCTATTATTTCAGCAAAGAAAGTTGCAAATCGCGATGTTTATAAATTTTTCCAGGGTGCTCATTTCGTCTATTTTGCTCTCGAGATATAAGCATACTCAAATATTAAAACGTTCGTCTAGCCTCTCGTTGCTATTAGTTTAGTTTACCTTCCTCGATTATCACGGCTGATACTCGAAGATTTCTCCACTGAGGCAGAAACGCTTTTATCAGAGGAAGAAGGGTCTCTTTTCAGATTCTTTGCTGCTAAGCGAGCAGAGCGACGCTTTTCCATTTTGTGAAAGCAACTTTTGGTCGATGTTTCCTTTAGCAACACAAATGAGCGGAGTAGTTTTAATTAAGTGAATACCTGTGCCTATTTCATAAAATATGTAGAAAGCACCTTTCCTCCAAGAATGCAAATTATTTTAGAAGCAAACTTATCTAGATGAAAGGAAGAGGCAGAATATATTTGTTACGAGGCTAGTTTAATGCCCAAAAAGCTAATGCCCAAAAAAAGCTCTTTTTCTTATATTTTGGATGCGATAGAAGAGTAGCGATACTAAAATTTGGAAAACTACGCGAGAAATCCCTTTCGAATTCCAACAACAAATCTTGGATAAAATAAGTTTACCTGCTAATCAAAAAAGTATAAAAAATGAACCTATATTTTCATGTAGTGGGGATCCGCATTTAGGTAATCTCTCTAGCTCGAGGTTAAGCTTTAGCCTATCGCGAAATTCACATCTCCTCTCTTCAATTGCACCCGGTTGCCGAAGTAAGTTTGGCTGTCCCAGCACCAACTGGAATCGACATGAAAATATCAACAAAAAAGGAGCTTTGCAGTGCTAATCAAGTTAGACGGGGAGAATAAACCGCATTCGAAATGCTAATTTTGTTCGTTAACTAACATCCTTTTTTAGAAAATCTTTACGCCTCATTTTTCGCGCTGCCATCTACTAAATTTGTAATATTTTGAAAATAGCACTAGTATCATTACATGAAACTCTAGCATGAAATGAATTGTAAAAGTGTAAAAAACAACACTTAAATTAATTGTTATTTCCGTGTAATACTATAATTGTTACATGAATAATATAAAGTGTAACAGGCAGAATTACAACAGCCTAAATGTACAAAAGTCCCGAAACACATTTAAGAAGACGCGACATAAAGTTGTGAACCTGTAGATTACGGCATAAATTGCATTACCCAACAAAAAAATGTGTATAAAAATGTAGTTTGTATCCCTTTTCCTGCTATTAACAGTGCAAAAGTAGAAAGGAAGAAAAGCACAGCTTTTACTTTTCTGTGTAATATTCTTCTACATTCCCGTGTCCTATTTCACTTAACGAGTAAAGAAATAAGGTTTTTATTAGTCCTACATTTCTCTGTAGCAGGATGTAGTTTAAAATACCGGAACATTTGTAGTGTAATAGTAGCGCTATACCATTTACATTTTTGTTTCCTGCTTTATGCGCAAAACCGTTCGATTGTAGTGACGTCAACATAACATAAAATATTTATTTGTAAATATGAATGCTTAGACGCGCGGTGCATAGTTACATAGTTTGAAGTAACATTTAGTAGTATACAAGATCGTTCTGTTCAAACGTAGTTATTGTCACAATTAATTACCCTGATCCCTTTGATTGTTGATGAAAATGAAAGTGTTGTTAAACTTCATTGCATCATTTATCTTTAGTACATTAAGTCTCTAACCGTAAGCATTAATATTGTATTTGGCAAATCAAGGAATATGAGCCCTGATTACATAAAATGCTAAAGTGAAAAAGTGGAACAGCGGATGCATGGTTTCGAAAAGTTTTAATTTAGACTCCAATATAGAATGCTGACAAAAGGACGCGTTTAGAATTCAGTACAATCCGACGAAGCTGTTAATGACAGAAATAATCCGATTCAGCTTAACAAACACATGACTTAGCAGTGAATAGAATGAGTAAGAAAAAATATATTTGATTGCAAGAATTTTCCAAACTACAAAGTTAACAACATATATAAGATTTCACCTTGCATGCTTAAAAAAGAGTAAACTTATTAATTCCAATATTCATTGCTACAATGCTTCTATTATTGCAAAATGAATAAACCAATGCAAAGCAGTACTCCAAGCCATGAAATGAGAATGAGAAATCACCGAAGTACTTAGAGACTATTGAGGTACTAAAATTCTCAAAACAAATAAAAACAGTAAAATTTACTGCAGAAAGCATATTATCCGAGAGAAACACAAATTGCTAGATTGAAAGAATGTTGAAGGCAAGTTCTACCTAGAGAAAAATCGAGAATGACAAATTCATTTTGATAAGATGGATATCAAATAGAAAAACTTTTCAAAAAGATGTGTTTCTATGAATATTTCAGTCATATAGTTGACTTTCGACGCACGCAATTTTTTCAAATTGCATGCCTGCCGCAACGGAGTTTCGCTTAGTCATAGCCATTCTCTTCCTCGCAATAAGGACAAAGCGTTTTGCAGAAACATTTTACATGTACAAAGTAACATGACCTTAATTTTTAGGAAATATTAAAACCAGCAGCTTATCTAAAAGCAGCATGGCATAGTTAGTTATGCACTTTGATAAGAACCACTAGGAATACTACTATCAGATTCAAAAATCAGTAAGAGTTGTCTCATACCCGTAATAAAAAAATATTATTGTGACCCAAACTTGGAAGAAAACAAAATGTCTTCGCAACTCGCGTTCTATTTTACTGCTGCATTTGAACAACTCTATGCAACTCTATACCGACCCAGCAAACACCTAACAAAATGAAAAATTAGAAATGGTAAGAATAAGAAAAAAAACCCAGATGTATAGGAAATTAATGCGGTATCAACATACAAAAATAAAACCTTAACGCTATACTACTACACTATGAAAATGTAGGATAATCGAGCAACGTTTCCCAAAAGAAATTTGAAAAAATTGGTGCCTCTAAGTCAGCCTTTAAAATAGTTTTCAGCATCGTAATCTATGCCATCCCTAATAAAATCTTCGCGCTGTCGTGCATAGTCTCGCATAGCGAGGTGAACCCGCACATTTTCAGCGGTCTGTTCTCTGTAAAAAAGAATTGCAAAAGTAGTGTAATCTCATTATCCAGGTTATGTAAAATGATGTTATTAATGGATAAAATCCCAGCAAATTTCATGATAAAAATTGCTTTTAAGACTAGTCCGACAATATTTTCGTACAGTTAATACATATTATTTTTAGCAAATACGACATTGAAGGAAGCATGCAGCGAACCTGAGAAAAGAAATGCAACTTCCTAAAATGTATAATACAATACAGGTCGTGGCAATAGCTATGCTGTAATGTTGCTGTAGCAACGCTGGTATAGGGGCCTCTCGAAGCATTAGATGAGCGAGCACTTTACGCTCAGAGATAGATGGAAGCGATGCCATAACACAAGCCATTGCTGTACCGGATATTAAAAAGCGCTCTGCTGAAAAAAGAAGTACTGCAAAACTTACAAACCAATACATCATATGCATATAGGCATTGAGCGCATTAGTTTGTACATTGATAAGATGAGTCCAGAAATGTGTAGGTCACGAATAACATACCTGGAAGCAAACTGCACGATTTTTCACGAGGCTGCAAAAAAAAAGAAACGAGAGATACTGAGTGTTTAAATATTCGTTTGATAAAGGCAGCATGCCTACGCACGGATAAAATAGGCAACGAATAGCCATGGCAAATCCATTTCCACTTCTGCACGTTCGATGAATCCACAAAGTGCAAAGTTAAGGGAATAGTATTTTTTTTTGTGCACTGGTGCCTTTTCCTTTCGAATAGACTATTTGAAGAACGAAAGCAGCTACTTTCTCGAGGAATCAAGGCAGCCATAACGCCCGAGTTTGTTCTTGACCCTTTATATGCATGCGAGAATACCGAAAAACTCTCCCAAACTAGCCTCTTTGAAGGAGAATAGTTCTTTATTAACTGACATACTTCCACGTTTGAGCGCGTAAAAATAGATATCTTCGGAAGACAAAAGCAAACGTGCTTATATAAAGGAAAGGAAGCTATCGGTGCGAAAGATTGAGAGGAATTTACCAAAGCACATGATGCATTTTTCGTGAGAAATGATGATGTCTCCGTGCAAAGCCGCCCATCTGAAAATGGCCAAAGGAATTTCGTAGTACGCACAAAGTTTGCAGGGATTTTTGCAGACTTCCGCGGATTGAAAGGGATAACATGCATAACATCCGCTCGACCATTTGCTAAAGCGTTCACTGCTTGCCGTTTCGTTTCTGCATGTAAAGCGAAAAACGAAAAAAGTAATACATACGAAACGAGCACCTTCTGAAATGAATATTTATCGACGAAATTAGCAAATTGAAGTCTCTTCAGTAGTAAAAACATAGTTGACGATTCTATTGAATCGGAATTGAGAAGCTGTATCATAATTAAGAGAAGTTCATTAAAATTCTATCAGCTGCTTGAGAAATTATCTGTATCCGCAGCCCGCTAAAGTTTCGTATGCTGACTGGGCAATTATTACTGAGGTTATCCCCGATATTATCGCGAAGCATGTTTTTCTAGTCTATGATACTTGCTTCCAGCATGAAAAGGTTCCATTTAAAAAAAAAGAATTCCAATGTAGCGAGTATAACATCATTTTAGCCATTACGTAGTGATGCTTTATCCAGTTTTCTCAAAACATCAGAAGAAACCATTAATTTTTTGAACAAAGAATGGCACTGCAGACACAGGTTATAAGATGAAAAAAACTGCTATTCCCGATTACAGAACCACTACAAAGCTAAGCATAATCTTCCCCCAAGTACATAAACTAGTAAAACTGTTATCATGTTGTACAAGAACATAGTTGACTAGCGAATAAAATAGGGGGAAAAGTTTTGTCTATCGGATAAAATGAAACATGAATCATTTCGAAGTTTATGCCAATACAAAATATGTCATGCCGGTTTTGCTATTTTACAAATTTACTGAGTGACAGCACATGCTGCTTTTGCCTGAATCTCTCATGCCTCAGCAGGGCTCAACTGTCACGCGATGGCGAGCTCTACTACTCGAATGGGTATTTTCTGAAAATTTTCTAGCTATTTCAACGGTTTCAAAAGTTGATGTTGTACTTGTAATCAAGGTTCCAACACGATTTCGTTTTTTACTTAAAAATTACGAAAAAAAACCGTCAAGTCATTGAAAAGAGTGCAAGTGCCACCTATCGAACTGCAACGTTTAAGGGCCTCCTCACGCCAGCTCACTCATTAGGTAGATAGTTACGAAGAATCTTGATTGTACATTACACTATTTTGACACGCAGCTACTTTTGTTTTTTAGTTGAATGTAGGAATTTGTTAAAATCCCACGGGTAAGTAAAATACAGTATTTTGAGAATGGAGTGCGCAGATTCATTTGAGATTTCTTTGCGGGTTGGATAATCGCAATATCTTAAAGCGCGTGGCCCTCATGAAGTAAAATCCTTATATCTTACTCTACTTTCGTTTTATCTTCACTGATTTTACCCATAGTTTACAGTGCTTCTACCAACGTACAATATGCTCTCATACTTCGACACATTCGCCTCATTGATGATTTTTCCTCGTGCTTTAACTTGGTTCTATTCGCAGCCGCCGTTTTTGAACTCTCATCCACGAATGGTACACTTTTACTTTTTCATGCGCTATGTAGTTGTTGTGGTATCAATTTCGCTCGCAGAGTTAATTCTCTTTTCTGAATCAACGAGCTGTGTTATTTTAAAAGCGGATCAGCGCCTTCTAGGAGAGAAATGTGTGAATGCAAAGATCCCCTGCCATCGTGATGTAATAAAATCAAATTTTTGTATTGAAAGAAGAATCAACCAACCTAGATACAATAAAAGTATTCGATTTCTTCCCCTATCCTGTTTTACGCTGTTACACAAAGTAGTCACAACCTCCGATTTACTTTGTGAGCTTGCTCTTCATGGAAAAAGCAAGGTTCCCGTTTTCACTGATATAGAGAAAGGATATGTAGTGAATAGAGGCCCAAAGTATTGCAGAAAACTTGGGGTCTCTTCGTCTTGTAATGAGCGAAAGAGTCTATGTAGGGCAGTCAGTTTGAACCATGCAGACCCCCACGATTTGCAAGGCAATGAGAGGGAGAAAGAGCTTCGGATGAAACCATTTGAATATTATGGAGAAGGCACCGCACGTTTTTGTAATAAACAAAATTTTGCACCTATTGATTTTGGATTATTGGAGCGCCAATTGAATATTTTAAGAGAAATTTTAGGGTACGTCAATGCCTATACCACTTGTAACATTTGAATCCGATAAAGTGTGATTTGCAAAACATAAATGGAGCATTTTCTCGGTAGAGAGTTCCTCCTTTTGCTTTTTTCTATAGAAAAAAGACAATAGAATAAGAGCCAAGAAATTTTCATGGATACGAATTTTTTGACACTTCAGAAATTGCGTGTTGACTGCTTTGGTGATTTGCTGGAAAAAGTTTGTTAGTTCCTTCGATAGAGTTTATAGAGTAATGTCATTTATGTTGTGTTTTTGCTCTATTTTGTGAAGTATCAGCCACATGGATGTGACAATAAATTTCATCACGGAAGATAGGATGCGTGAACTAAACTTGGAATATAGACAGGAAAATACTTCTACGGACATTCTTTCTTTTCCATCTCATACTATAAAGAAAGGAGACGAAGTAATCAAAGTTGAATCTATTGAAGATCTACATTTGGGTGATATATTTATTTCACCGGGTAATTCAAAAATTGCAATTTTGTGGTAATTCCTTGAGCTATAATGCAGGATGTACTATTGCATAATGCATCTATTCCTTGCATCTAAACGTATTCTCTAACATTCCCTGAAGAATTATGAGTACATTGATAAATATCTCGATAGTTTGTGTTTCTGTCCCTTGGTAAGTGGGGAGTGCCTGCGTTCTATACAAATCTTCATGAGGTTGTTTGTTTTTAGTTTTTGGGATCGCTAGTAGGTTGAAATGACAAGGGAGATGCTCTACTTATAATTCACAAAATTTTTTTTTTTAAGCTGGAAAGAATGATAACTCTTGAGAGGTGAAGAGGGGTTTGAACAATTTTAGAAGATTTGGAGCAATTTCTTTATTCTTTGATGATATTTGGAAATAGCATGTTTACTTCAATATAGTAAGGGATAGGGGAGTCTGTTTTGAATTTTTGTTAAGTAATTTACTATTTATGTCAATGCAAGCAGTTCATGATGCTGCTGTAATAGTATTTTCTTGAGCATTATTATTTGAAAAGAGTGCCCCCTCAGATAGATAGATATATATTATATTTTTATAAAAAAATACCACAAGCGAGTACTCCAAAATAAACATGGAATTGCATCTATAGAGTAGAATACCCATATGCAAGAAATCCCTTAAGAACAATGGCAATCTGTTGCAAAAAATATCTTTTCAATGAAAACAAGCTTCTTTTGACAAGAGAAAATAGACAAAATGTGTATACGTGGCATGCATTGGATGAGCGTGTAGACACTCTCTCATTTCATCAAAATGTGTTGTAAAATTTACTTTCAATAGAGTTTGTTTTAACGCTACTGTCTCTCTCATCATCGTTACTGACGGTTGATAGCTTCTATTTGATGGCTTTAGAGTGATTCACACATTTATTTGAGCAGAAGTTATTCAGCGGCATTGCGACGTAGAGCGTCTTCGTAGGGAAGTTGCGTTGGAGAGTGGCAGATTCTCAGAGGAGAAAGCTGGGTAGGCCTGAAGGATTCTTTGTTAACTAAATTATTTAAAATTTGGAATGCAGTTTGTATGCATGCTCGAATAAAAAGGAGAAGAAATTGTATTGACTCCATCGATGGGATATATTTTCCTTAGAAACTCTCGCCTTGTCAAAGTATTTTTTTAGCCCTGAAAACTTTGCCTCCTTTTGCATTTTTTTCATTGCTCAGCCTTAACGGTACTAGAGAGGTTGGGTTGTTGAGAGTGTGATATTTCTTTTTCCAATCATTGGATATATATTCTTTTTTATAATGGTTATAGAGTGGGATAGAGTGGGATATATATTCTTTTCTATAATGATTAAGATGATGATAGAATGGGATATATATTCTTTTTTATAATGGTTATAGAATGGGATAGAGTGGCTGCCACTCTTTCTTTTTGGCACAGGGGAAGCTCTCTTTTACATCCTTACAAGGCTATTTACTTTTTAATATTTTTGATTTTCGCTATTTTATCAGCCTGTTGAAACTTTTTATTGAAAATTCCAACCAACGTTTCCATTTTACTGGATATTTGTCTTCTCTATAGGGGTGTGGAAGGTTTGTTTTCAAGCGTATTTTCTTTGAAGCAGCGGTTTCCCTTGCTATTGATTCATGGACTTCTTCATCTTTTACGGTCAGGAATGATGTTTTTGTCTTTAAAGAATTATTTTTCAAAAGGAAATAACACAGGGGAAGAGTATGCATTTTGTTTGGACTGGAAATTGGAAATTTGCTTGAAATTATGATTTATTTGCCTATAAACTCAAAGAATAGTGGATTTTAAAAGAGAATTTTGTTTCAATAGTAGGTATATCGACTTGCGACTGACTTCTAGCACTCTAAAAGACTAAGCTGCTAAAAAATAGTACGTTTTCATGCATTAAAAAAGTTATGAATGTTTCTCTCTCTCTGAAGGTATGACCATGAAGAAGTTGAAGATCGTAAACGCATGCTTGCTAAAGAGCAAAACGTTATTGATAAATTCCATCGTTACCCAGAGCGATATAGGTTGGAAAATGTGCAATTTTACTGCTTCTCCTGTTTCCAATCCTTTTTTGTTTTGATTTATCTAAAAAGAAAGGATGTAAGAAAGGAGGCTTGTATATATTTTTTTTTTTTCCTGAATATCACTCTTATTTTGTACAGTCAAAATCTTTTTACGCTTTCTACTACTGTAAACGAGGCCTCTAGATTCGATGAGATGTGATGGGTGAAGTGTGCTTAAAAATGTTGTATTCTCCTTTTACTTTTTTAAATCTATTTGAAAGTTTTTTATCAAATTGGCTGCCCTGCATGAAACTGGCCTGTCCATACTTTTTGTGAATTTCAGTTTTCTGGAAAAAAAAAAAAAAAAAAAACAAACTTTCAAAAGATCCTACATTTGATAAGGTTATAGTCAACTTTTAAATAAAATAATAATTTTTTTTTTTTACTCTTTTGTTTGTAGTCCCTCCACCATCAGTCATTCTATTATTGGAATAGGGACGGATGTTTGTACTATTTCAAGATTTTATCATCTTCTTCATCACTACGAAATTTCTTTAATGCGCCGAATTTTATCGCCTCGAGAGTGCTACCATTACAAAAATTTGAAAAAAAAATTTCAAGATAGAGGCACCTATAGCATCGATGGGTATAGGTTTAAAAATGTATCTATAAGATTTTTTATGCCTCCTTAGGATAGAAAAAATGGAAACAGGGATGGAGTTCAATCTTAAGAAATAAAAATCATCGGATATCATTTTCATGGAATATCAAACAAATGAAAACTTTTATAAATCTTTTTATTTTCACCTCCATTTTTTCTATTTCATGTTTAGGCTACGAGGCGATACAATTTTTTTTTTTTAGGAGGAAACGAAGCGATGCTGCTTTTTTTGCTAAACATTTTGCTGTGAAGGAAGCCGTTTCAAAAGCTTTGGGTAGAGGATTGAGATATCTAGCAGCAGGTAGACTCCCCACTGTATATATCTTAAAAAGTTTGGTTGTAGCCTCTATTTCGATGACTGTAGTATGTTCTGTGTGAAGAAAAATGTTTTTTGAGTGGCTAGATATTTATTTCGTGTGAATGAATATAAATCTTTAGATTTTTATGGGGGGGGGGGTTTGCATTTTATATAGCCTCTTTAATCTCTGTAGAGAATGAAAGATATTTTTTAAAGGAATTTTTTTTTTTTTCTTGCATTATTCAAACAATGTTTACCTATCTGATCCACCTGCTGTGTATATTGATTGAACTATAGGTGGGATAAAACTTTGTGATGTTGAATTGTTGCCTTTACCTTCTGGTAAACCTGAAATTGAGTTTAAAGGCGAAGCTTTGAAGATTGCAAACACTATGGGAGTCGTTTCAGCGATGGTTTCACTCTCTGATGAACGTGAGAGTGTTATTGCCTTTGTCATCCTTACGGGTTGTAGCCTTCCTCTCCTATAGTTTCTCCATCTCATGAAAATGTTTTCTACCTTGAGATGTATTTCATAAGCTGTGTTCTCTCTTGCCATGCAAAGTTTTTACAAAAATGAAGGCACACACCCATGCAATGCAACTATAACACGAGAATCTCCCTTTCCTCTCTCTATAGAAATGTTATCACATCTTCCACCAAAATTACATTGATCGTCTAAAGAAACATTCAAAAAAAAGGAAAAAAGGATTGTATAGCTTTGTAATAAATGGACACGTTTCTACTCGTGTGAGGTTAAACTTTTTTTTTTTTTTTTTTTTTTTGCATACTCTTTAGACGTGTTTTGTATATACATCCATCCCCTCTTTCCTACGAGTGATTCATAATTCATGGAGATTTAATAAAAATATAGATAATATCCACACAAAAACTATTTCCTTGAAACCTTGTTGGAAAGTATTCAAAAGTTACAAAAAAAAAAAAAAATCAACTTGCTGTTTTCACTCACACAATGAAAATACTATATAGTTTGTGAGCCACTTGCCATTTGTTTTTTTGCCGCCTATTTAAGGAGGATTACTTTGGAATGATTTTATAAAAAGGATGGAAAAAACATTTACACCCAGAGTCCATTTTCTAAATTATTTTTCAAGGTGCTCCGCTGAATTTTCTTAATTATTCGAAATACTTTATTTTGCATCTTTTTATTAAAAAGTATTATTTTTTTGGGGGGGGGGTGATTCTTATTCTACGAAAAGCGATTATGTGTGGATGTGTGTGGAGGGAGTGAACTCACTATCATCTTGCATTGTCAGGGTGACCCCCCACAATTTCATTTTAACGATAAACTCAGTTAGAAGCAGCAAAAAGTACACGTTGTCCTTCTATAGTTGGTAAGTTCAAATAGCATCGTTGTTCCTCTCACATTCTCCATGAAAAATCACAAAACGCATCTTTTTTTTGGACAAAAAATAATCCAACCCAAAGAGGGGAGGACACACCTACCCAAAGTGCACTTTCTTAACCACACAATCCACCAACCGATTGTAATTTTCTATAAAAGTTTATACACATCCTTTCAGATAAAAATACTACATTTTTAAAATCAATACTGAAACCATTTTAAAGAGGGAAAAACGTATTCACTGTGTAAATACTATTAAGACGGGCTCAGAAATGCATTCTGGCCCCGTTTTTGAACGCAGCAAAAGGATCGCGCGTTACTTATTTCTTGGATAACCATCCTTTAGAAATGGGATAGAAGAGGCATCACGTCAAGAGAAACTTCCTTCAGTGATGCAGAAAATGAACAAAAGAGTATTAAAATTGAACGCCGACAGCGCGAGCACCGTCTGCTATGGCGGCTACCTTCCCATGATATCTGCACATCCAATTTTTGTGTAAAATTAACGTTAAAATCATCATTTTCAGACTAAGCTCGAAAACTACACGGTGGTGTCCCCCCCTTTGAATTCTCTACACTCTACTTTCTCTCAAAAAAAAAAAAATCAAAGGAGATTAGCTAAAATTATAAATGTTTTCTACACTCTTTTAATGGGGGGGGATGATTCCTATGAATTCTGAAAAATTACCTTATAAAAACTTAAAGCAATCGTGACGTTTTTAATTAAAAGTAGAAAACATCCAAGCTTAGCCTTCCCATAAAATCGATTTCAAGACAGTAAAATTCTTACCGATAGCCAGCACGATCATAACAAATTTTCTGAATCCCTTTACTCAAAATCTTTCGACCCATAAGTTTCCCAAGTTCCCAAGCTGCCTTTACTGTATTTCCATGATTCCGTTCCACTTTTCCTAGGATAACACAAGCGTAGAAGATGAGTGTTGAACTCTCTACTCTAGTATACTCTACTGTATATAACTCGTATTGTAAGTGTGGAAGTTCTCTTCATTCAGATAGATTTCCTGTGAAGGAAATGAAGCCGGTTGTACGACCCAACAAAAGGTAAGAGTCCAAGTCAAGTACTTTTTTTTTGAAATTCAATGAAAACTGCATTAAAAAAATATAGACTGTAGAGATAACGTAAAGGCAGCTACTAAAACCTCCCTTCTGAAAACCAATACGCTTACATCCCCCCTTACAAAATCTTTAGATATAGAAACGAATCCTTTTGTTAGTATATAAAAATGTATTTTAACCAGTAATATCGCTTATACAATGTGATAAGAGGCAGAGTATGACATAAGAAAAGTGTACCTCTACGGCGCTTCATCTTTTCTAAAAGTGGATTCATTTCTGGACATTTTGTAGCTGCAAAGCACAGCGTGTGCTGCTGCTCATCATTCACCAAGGCGCAGTACAAATGGTTATTCGTTTTCTTTATTGTTAATCGTGGTCGAAATTTTCCATGCAAGATAAGTGGATTCATATTCATAGGCGGAGTTCCCAGAGGGGCAGGTTCAACATTTTCCTCAAATATATGAGCCCATGGAGGCTACAAAGTAGAATAAATCAAATACGTCTATATATAAATCTATTGTAAACAAAGGTTGGAATTGCTGATACAGCTTTTCCTTAACTAAGTAGGGCATGAGACTTTGACAGAGAAATTCTTTGGAAAATAATGGCCTGTTCATGAAAATATTGAAGTGAAACCATACAAATTCGTTCAAACAATTCTGGCATTCACCACTTTTTAAATTATAGAAAAGTATTCACTAGAAGCATTCAAAACACTAATAGGAAGAGACAATCCCATCTTCCGGTGAATACTAGAGAGAGCAAATAACTGCTTACTGGGTTTTTGTTTAACTTGCTTGGTTGACTGTGGCGCTTGCGATTTTCCTTTGCAAGTCCAGACGTTCTGTTTTGTTGAGTCATTGGTGGTATTTGAGGATTTTTCTTCACTTTGCGGTACAAGTTAGACTTGAGAGCGCTTTTAGTTTGGATCGATTTTTTCTTTTTAGGAGGTGGTGCCTTTTTAGCTCCACAAAGTGACGTTTTTTGACGTGAGAGAGGATTGGAATATTCAAACAATTTAACTACCAGGTTTTTACGGGAAGAACTCATCGGTATATGAAAGGGACGGTCTATATCCCTTTCATTATATAAAATAGGAACCTGCGATAAAGTTAATATATTCACCCATCCCGCAGGCGTGGCAAGGCTTACCTGCAAAGAGACCAGGAGTGCAATGGCCCATCTCAAAGGAAACCGCTTAAATTTAGTAGATCTGTGGAGTGGAGAAAACAACAAATGATGTTGCATCAAAAAAGAGTAAAGCACAACCCACAAAACACGTGAGCCGGAAGTGCGGGACAATAAGATCACGTTCATCAGTCACTAAGGAGTATTAGTGCAACACATTCATCATAGGAAAGTTTTTTTTGTAAGGATGCCAACGAAGTATGAGAATGTTAAATTCTCCATTCAAATCCCAGAATGTAACGAAAAGGAAATGCTGGGAAACTGATATATCAGTTACAGCAAATCGCTGCCTTCCGCCATTTATTAGCCCGTGAAGACTTTTGCAAGAAGTAAAAACGAATTTATAGGCTCATGCAAAAAGATAACATTGTAGCTGCATCACAAACTCCGGACCATGTGTAAGGAAGTTCCAGTTTGTATTTCGTAGCATTTCTTCCTCGAGTGTCGTTTAGATTGGCTAGCCAAATATAGCATTTGTGAGATGGGGGTATCTTTTTGAATTGCCGATTGTTCTAATTGGGCATATGGGGCACTTTCTTCTATGCCTCAGCCATTGAGTTAAAATAAGAATTGCTCGTCAACGAAATGTTAACCGCACCACTCAATCAATGTGAGACTTCACTTAAACCAGAATAACGTAACGAAACACGCTGTTACGCGGACAAGTTTCCTTGACAGTGAAAGCGCCTTGTATTATCTTCGCATGCGCTAGAGCAGCCAAAAAAAATATTATTTCAGTTTCGTGCAATTTTTCTACAGAGCTACAAGGATTTGTCGGATAAGACTGATATTCTGCAACTTGGTGGAAAGCAGGACTGTTAAGTTCATTTTTCGAGAAATTCCTAGTCACTAGCATTCCAGTGTGTCACAACGTAAATTTATAGCGGGAATTGTGTTTTTGTGCTCACGAATGAGCTAAGCTTGATTTATGTAGTAAAGACAAATCTAGCCTAGATAATTTCAATACCGCAATGGATTTTTTTTTAAATTAACGGCCATTAGTTATTTTCCTAGGCATGATAATAATAAAATGAGGGTGTATCCTCCACACGAGGAAATGCATAAGGAGGAAGGCGAGTACTACTCAAGAGCTCTCCATGAAAACGGTTGCCATATCTTTTGATTTAAGAAAACAAAATTAGCACCGGAGAATACCAAGCCTCTATTCATATTCCTTTATAGATTCAGCTTGAAAAATGCAGATATATTCAGTTGCCCAGGTATTCAAGTTGACTCGTATTTGTCGTAGCAACAGGTAAAATATTGAAGCAATCCAAAACGTTTTCAAACGAAAATTTGCCCCTAGTGTTATCGACAAAATTTAATTTATACAAATCAAAACATATCGTTATGAATTGCGCTTGCGAAAATGGTGGCATTTAACCTGGATACTTTTTCTTATATACTTTCACAATTTGAGAGTGCGTAAATAGTATGAAATATTGCATGAGAAGTTTCAGCGATAATATCCTTCAATTTTTTGTAGAATGATAAGCTGATAATCGACGCAAACGCAACGAATATTTAATAATTAAGATATCGCAAAAGATTTTAATTCTTTACGTGGACGATGAACAGTGAAGCTACTACACAGAGCCACCACTACGGTCTCTAAATAACAAAGTACGAAAGCGGAAATATATCAAAGAGTTGATTTAACACTGAATACCACCTGCTGAACAAAGGCAGAGGATATAATCGTTGGGACTCATGGCAAGAAATTCACTAACAACGCTACTCCTTAACTTACGGCATTGCAGCACACTGAGGGAAGCGTAAAAAAGTCCTGTCACAGCATTTCCAAAGCATGCTTCATTGAAATTTGAAAAACTTTAACGACATCTACTTGCTGCTTACGACACAACTTTACACACTTTTGAGATATATTGGTGCAGAATACAGAAATAAACTTGTGCGATAAGTTGAAAACAACTGAAGGCCAACGAATTTTAGACTTTTATTTTTTAGCAAATGAAAAATTAAATGGAAACTAAATTCAACCAGATCTCCGCATCCGAGCCAGATCTAAAATAGCAAAAAAAATACACGTTGCATTGTCCATATTAGAACTTCGGTAGTGCTGAGTTTCATACATCAATTCACTTCTTGCATAGATTCAAACGTAGGCAAACCTGGAAGCATTTCTCAAGGCCCATTTAGTACGCTGCGGTATAATGAAGATATCACCTGTTTTGGCTTTGAATTTTTCGTCAGCTATACTTACGATGAAGTCGTCAGCGCGTAAGACGTAGCCATACTGTACGAAATTGCAACGATAGCAAAACAAGAAAAACATTAAACGATTTACAACCAAAAAAAGTATCAATCGGCTTCTTTCAATAATCAACTCGCAGACAGCAGGCTCAGCGTAGAACAGTTTATTCACTTACAAAAACATGATCTCGAGTATTATCAAGCTCTTTATGATGTCCAGGCGGTATTCGCATATTGCATGTCTTTATCTGAGATGTTCTCGCATTACAAGCGACCTTAGAAGCATAAGAAAGAGAAGTAAATACACCAAATCTTACTGTAGATTCAAAATCTTAGCCAGCATAAAAAAAATTTCATTCCTTCAACTTCACGTTGAAAAATTAAAGCTCACAGCTCCTCTCTTCATCTTTTTTGTACAAAAAAGAGAGATATATATTACAAGTAGAAGGCGCAACGCCATGTGACAATCGCTCAAAACAATTTTAAATTTTTTTACAGCAAAAGAGGGATAAGAGGATATTCTATTAAACACTCACGGCTTGCACATTCATGCAAAGTTTGAAGCGAATACAATCCAACAGAACATTCTTTACCAATATTTCGGTATTTTTTCCTTCTCCAGATTCCGCTCTTGTCCACTCCAGTTGCTCATGCTCAAATATACACCCTAAATTTTAAGTAGTAGCAACGACAGAGACAGCTCAGAATGATGTACCCGTTTAAACTTATGAATCTACAAATCTCCCTTTCAAGGTATACTCTACAAAGGAGAGGGAATACTCACTATAACGGAAAAATGTTCCATCTGGATTACGTAACTGAGAACACATCTTAAATGGGTGATTGCGGTCAAGAAAAAAAGGATGCATTCGACTGCCTGTAGAGATCTGCCCCCAAAAAAAAGAGAGAGAAAGAAAATAGATTAAACATCATCGAAGTAATAAAAAGAGTGCATGCAAAAAAATCAGTAAATCCACTCCATTTTCAGTTTCCAAGTATAACGTCATCCCTCTTCCACCAGCAAAAGATATAACAACAACAAAAAACAAAAAAAATACAGCAACACACCCCCTCCCAACACAGTCAAAAGATCAGCTAAATCCATCGGTAAGGAAATCATTTAAAAAAACAAAAACATTCTTCGAGAAATAGATGCAGTCACTCTTTTTTATCCAATAAAATGCAGCTAAACATACTTATTTCTACATCTTCTACGCTTTCAATGCCAGAATCTCTTATTACTCGAATTTATTGACTCTGAGGAGAAATCCAGCTAACCATAGACTTTGCTTTCCCAACTCCGACATCGCCTTCACCCTCCAATGTTATAGCCTTCAGCAGTTGTTTCTCTGCTTTATTTTTCTTCTTGCTGCGTGTAGATTTGTAAGTTCCAAATAAATGCTGCAATACTTTATCTGCATTGGTACAAACACGTACAGCCACAACTTCTGCCACTCCTAATTCTGGATTCATTTGATATTCTTGCCTTTCACCGATATACCACTTCAGAGGTGGACAACGATTTCTTCGTGGATAGCGACGTCCAGGATTCTTTTATTTAAAAAAAAAAAAAAAAATGAAAATGCATGCAATTTCAAGGGACTGCATACGATTTTCAAAAAACAGAGAAAAAATATACTCCATGGACTAACTTCAATTTCATACAAAAATATATCTCTAGTGCTTAAAATTAGTTTACATCCTCCTCCTCACAGTTTGATGAAAATAGAAACACTAAAAGAGAGTTGCACTCTAAAAAATGAAATTAAAAAGAGACCTCTAAAGTAACCCATATCCACTTGTAAAACAGAAAAGGAGACTCTGAATCAAAAAAAAGTATTCACCTGAGCTTTAGGAGAGAGTTCGATATGTGTACTCGTCAATTCTGTCTTTACATTATTATTTGTACTCCTGAAAGTCAAAGTACGTTTACGAGTAGCCCGTCGAGTTTCTTGAGGGGTTTGAATCTAAACAATAGAGAGTAATAAAGAATCCATACACATTTATAGTAGAGAGTGAAGGAAAAAACATCTTCACTGGCAGAAAAACTCTATTTTTTTTTTTTCGATAGGGGAGACATCTAAAAATTCGTTTGTAAATGTCAAATAAGCCCTGCAGTCTTCCCCTGTATCAACACACACTCAGTCACTTTTTTTTTTTTTCAATATATATATATATATATATATTGAAAAAAAAAAAAAAAGTTTTTATAAACTCTACACAGCAAATAGTCTGTGTAGTGTGTGTAGGAGAGGGTAGTACAATGCATACAGAAAAGAGAGGCATCGAAAAACGTAAAATAAGCTGTAAAAAAAATCAACTCTAGTAGATATCTTTTCTTCTTTTTTTCATAGCAGAGAAGACAGAGAGAGAGGCGGCACTACCGCCTCCCGTTGGTTTCATCCATTTTCCTTCTTTTATATCCCAATTCTTTTTTTTTTAAAAACTTAAAAAAAATAATTTGAACACTCAGAGGGAGTAAAAACATCCACAAAAACATAGAAAAATACACACTTTTGGAGATATTCAATACTAACATAAACTTTCGAGAGTTCTAAAGGCTGCAATTCTGTCTGACAAGCATGAGAAACAGATGTTAAAGCAGCTTTTTCCATCAAAGTGGCACCAGCAGAAGCCACGCTTGGCTGCGGTGGAGTGCGACTACAAACGTCGATGGAATTTTCATCCGCCAATCTCACCCCACCTGAATAGAGAAAAAAAAAAAAAAAGAATTAAAAAAATCATCATGAAGTCCGTCTATACACTCTAAAGAATGAGAAGGAACAACAGAGATTCTAAAAAAAAAAAAAATTAAAGGATTAGAAGATAAAGTAAGAAGGAAATTGGGTATGTAATTCTCTTTAGCTATCCCCTATAAAATCAACTCAAAGGGTACAGGTTAGAAGTAACACAAATAAAGAAAAATCTCAAATAGGATTATAAAAAAAAAAAGTTTATTTTATCATTTTGATAGAAAGCAATGACCTTCACCACATAAAAAATTATTTCAACCGAAGATTTCCATCCGATGGGATCTAATGAAAGGGAGGAGAAAGAGTAGAGAGTAGGGAGTAAGGAGTAGGGGGAGGAGAAAGAGAGAGTAGGGAGAAAGAGAGAGTAGGGGGAGGAGAAAGAGAGAGTAGGGAGGAGGAGAGAGTAGAGAGAGAGAGAGAGTAGAGAGAGAGAGAGAGTAGAGAGAGAGAGAGTAGAGAGAGAGAGTAGAGAGAGAGAGTAGAGAGAGAGAGAGAGTAGAGAGAGAGAGAGTAGAGAGAGAGAGTAGAGAGAGAGAGTTGAGAGAGAGAGAGAGTTGAGAGAGAGAGAGTTGAGAGAGAGAGAGTAGAGAGAGAGAGTAGAGAGTTGAGAGAGAGAGAGAGAGTTGAGAGAGAGAGAGAGAGAGTAGAGAGAGAGAGTAGATAGAGAGAGAGTAGAGAGAGAGTAGAGAATAGAGAGAGAGAAATAGAGAAGAGGAGAGAGAGAGTAGAGAGAGAGAAATGAGAGAGAGAAATGAGAGAGAGAGAGAGAAATAGAGAAATGAGAGAGAGAGAGAGAGAGGAGGCAAACAGAAAATTTTCTATCGTGTCCAAACTCCATGTTTTTAAGTGGCAGTAAAGAGTAACCCGTTAAACACATTCATAGCCTATTTTTATATACTTTTCATTATGTTTTTTCTCAACTCTACGAAATGCTCGAAACGCATGCATGCAACGCCATCCAAAAATCAAACAAAAATACATAAAAATGCAATTTTCTACGACTTAAATTCTTAAGCAGCAGAAGAGAACACTACCATCACACATCTCTACACACAAAGTAATTCCACATGAAAGGATAGATACGTCCACAAAATGGTGTATCGACAGAGGCACCTTACCACTAGATTTAGGAGTAGTTATTTCCATAGTAGAGTCTGGAGGAAATTCTAGACGTGGAATAGCCTCTGTATGAGAAAAGGTAAAAAAAGGATAAGTAGGCCACGTTTTATTCTACAAGTGAGGATTTTCTCTACTCCTACTTCAAAAATTCAATAAATCCTCTAACTCCCTTTCGATTCGTTATAGTAAGAAGAGGCTGCATCCTGTAGACTCGAATAAAAATAAGAGAGGAGACGCTTTAACAAATTTTTTGATGAAAAATCCACTTTAAAATCTCGCAAGAAACACTTTTTTATCCTCTTTTAAAGAAGGTAATCCTTTTTCAATGCGCAAAAGATGTAGTCCGTGAGATATAAAATTTACACACACACACTCTTTTTTTTTTTTTTTTTTTTTTCCTCTCTCTCCTCCTAACTAAAAGCGGGTAGAATACCCTCCTGTCCGGGTGTACATACATCCGCAGGGGGTGAAATAAAGGTGGAAGGTGAGAGATGCCTCTGAGAGTTGAAGGGATCGACGGAGTCCGTAGGAATTATGGATGATGCATTTAACGAGGGAATGAATTGTGAGGTATCTACAAGCGGTGAAGGAAAGGCAGATGGATTCTCTAGAGTCTGCTGAGTGTGATCAGAGATGTTAGAAAAGGGGGTAGCCTGCAGAGAAGGAGATCCTTCTTCCACAGAAAGTAGTGGAGAGAAGGCATTCCCTCCACGACTATCACTGCGAAATTCAGATCGGCGACCCCAGCCGAGTCTACTCTCTCCTGTCCATCCCTTTGTAAATTCATTAGAAAAATGAAGATCTGTTGAATCCTTCTGAGGTGGGATCGAAGCAAAATGGGATGGATTTTCTTCTGCAAGGCGATCCAAAAAAAGTGTTTTGGTTCCAATGGGAAAAAGTTCACCAAAGTTATACTCTAGAAGCGTATGGCGAATAGCTTCTTTCATTTCATCATCAAACCAATCCTGAAAAGCAAAATAAAAAAGAAACTGTGTAATCCTATATCCATGAAGGGATTTTTTTTTAAAAATATATATATATATATAAAAAGATAACTTATGAAACACAGCTTAGCAGTGTTCAAATCCTTTTTAGCTAAGAATTTGAAATCATTCCCAATAACTTCTTCGTTTTTTTTTTTAAAAAAAAAAACATTCTATTTTTTATATTTAAAAAAAAAAAAAAAAAAAATTCTATATATATATTTAAAAAAAAAAAAACAAACAAACCTTATCTTGTTGTATACATTGAAGGTGCGTTGTATTCCTTTCATCGAGAAGATAACGATCACATAGAGCAAAAGTTTTACGATAAATTTCTGGAAACACCGGATCATCTGAAAAAATTTGACGATGATATTCTTTTCTATAAAATTCAATCAAAAACTGACAAATTGCGTTATTGTACTTTTTATTTCTGCTTGATAAGGCAGACAAAGGATGTTGGAGAGCCACCACAGGCTGAGAGTGTAAATTTATTCCTTCTTGTAAAGGATGATGAACGACAGGAGACAGACCATGCGAAGAGGGGAGAGCGATGCTTTCTATTTTCAGGGAGGATGCCTCCGTGGTGGGATCATCGAGTTCCATCGTTTGCCTCGTAGATCCTTCAATATCTTCCCAGCTGGGAAGCTCCATGGGATTCACCTTGGAGTTCTCACCCCTTTGAAGAAGTGAATTTCTTTCACAAGAATGGAAAGGTGATGATGATCCCCTCACGCTGTAATGCTCTCGTGGAGAAACAAAATCCTTCTCCCAGGATGGAAGATGTAAGCGTCTGCGCTTTCTCTCACTAAAAGAAGTATCCAATCCACACTCTGAAGAGGATCGTCGTCGAGGTGTAGATGTAAAATGAGAGGAAGCAACCGCCTTAGAACCTTAAAAACAGAATGGAAAAATATTTGGAATCTCTGGCATCCATGAATGAAAAAATGAATGTCCTAGAAAAAATAATAGACAACACACGTTTGTAAAATAAGCAACCCTACATGTAGAGAGAGCTCTATTCTAAGTTATCTTAAAGTAAGGAGAAAAAAAAAAAGAGAGAGAGAGAGAGAAATAGAGAGAGTAGAGGGAGGAGGGAGGAGAGTAGAGGGAGGAGGGAGGAGAGTAGA
>JADAQX010000968.1:0-17769 GCA_015476325.1 Cardiosporidium cionae | reverse complement strand
AACGTGACGTTTTCTCTGCGTTGCTCGAATTAAAGTTAGTCACGTTCTGCCAGTCGTGTTTCATAGACTTCGACTGATTATATTTCTTTTACGCGGTAGGACGTTAAATAGTTGATTTCTATTTAGTTGGTAAGGAGGGAGTTTTCTCTAACTCGTACAATGGAGCATATACTTACTCTACGTTGTTAATTACTGCCTGCGGAAATAAGTAGGGAAAAGTCATTCACTCCTTCATTCATCTACGCTGTAAATATAGAACGGAAAGAATAATCTAAAAATCTCTAAGCTAATACTACTACTGCTACTACTACTACATTCTCATCTTCAAGGATGTAGAAATCAGTGCAAAGTATGGTATCTTCGGTTGTTGTGATGCTGTGCGGCTCGAAGTTCCCAAATCGTTTCGTGTGTACATTACTATATCCACTCCCATATCCTAGGGGAAAAACTGCGGGTTGTTGATTTATCTAGTTTAGGAGAAATGACTATGTATTGAAAGAAAAGGCACTCATGATAAAGGTAAATTAATTATAATAAAATAAAAATAATGAAATAAAGTGAGTGTTTCGCACTATTGCGGTACCACTTAGAGTTGGAGTGTTTCATTTATCACGGTAAGTAATTGTTGTAAATAGGTCTAGTTGTATCTCCACTTCAGTACAAATTTCAATCTGTTCACCCTGCACCTTTTTATGTATGTGGGTATTTATTCATGGTGGGGATACTTATACTAAACGTTTTAATTAATAACCATTTTACCTAAATCACAAATCAATGGAATTGTCGCATTAATTTAGCAACCTGAAGGCGTGCCATCCTCTACAGGAAATGCAAAGGACACATTTTACTTTGATAGGAGTACCATATCATCCTTTTTGAATGTGCAGCTAACAGCGTGAAAAGTGTGTTTGAATCAAAGATGCCAATCTATTTCAAATACTTTTTGTATGCGCAGAAAATGGGGGAGATGCGGAGAACTTCTTGTAGAAATTCTCCTTTCCTTGCAGTTGCTATAGAGTGTTTCTGCACCATCACATTTCCTTTTAAAACACCGTTGCGCTTCAGAATTTTTGAAAATACCCAAAAAACTAATGAAATTTTTGATTACTGCGAGTGAGAAGACCAAGAAATCGAAAGCACAGTTCTGTATGGTACGTGCGAAGGTGGCACGGCAATTTAACGCAGGACTCATTGAAAATCAAATTCTTTGAGGTCATGGATTAAAACGAAAGTATTCTTTTTTTGAAATACGATTAACGAAACCTGATATTGAAAATTCGAAAAGCTTATGCAACTCATTAAAAATGAGGGCATCATCATCTTGCACACGTCGCCGCGCGCAGTACATACAATGGTTTTGCAAATGCGTGCAAAAACATTCCAGCTTAAAATTGCCGTTGGAAATCTTTTTTAGCGGAGTTTGCCTCATGCGTTTTGAAACTGCTACCAGCGGGGTAATACGTAAAGTTAGAATCCTGAATCGACCCAAGTCCGCATAGCAACTGCTCGCTTCAGACTGGGTAACTTTTGCAGCGAGACTTGTACTTAGGGAAGCAATTGTGCGATACGTTACAACTACGGTGTGTTCCAAGACGCGAGCAATTTTTGTTGCCAAGCTCATTTTCATACAAATGTGTTGGTACGTGTCCAAATTTGCACACGAAAAACCCGGTTGAAGTGCTGGTCGCACGGGAATTTTTGTAGTTACATGCTGAGAAATTACTGAGTGCTGCTGCAGCGAAACTTCTTATTTGATCTTCACCGCTAACGATGGCATATTCAGCACTCATTCGCTGTTTAGTGAGCAAGTAGATTTTTCACTTTCTGTTCTTATTTGTATATATTTACAATTCTGGTATGCTTTGTCGGTGAGGGCGGAAATGTGTGCAAAAGATATATTTTGTAGCGTAAGCCTATACCTATCTTTCTAGGTGTAATTCGGGTTCTTTGCGAATTTTGAAAGTTTGAGCAATTCAATATTTTTTATGCATGTCTGGACGCGTGTAGAATTTCAGTACGCAGCTTTTAAGAGATGTTGCTCCCGCTTAGTACTTTTTGTTACAAGTTTCTTGAATCCATACCTTTTCATTATCTTGATTTAACCCGTAAAGGCAAAGCGCTAGGTAATTTGAGAAGCTTGTTTCATGAAATCTGTTTTGGTTGTACACCGTTGACCACCGCGCCTTGCTTTTTCTTGTTACTTTCTCATGTAAATATATTATACTTAGAAAAGACGTTTGCTCTCCTGAGGGAAAATTCTTGCTTTAATCATTGCTTTTCTTGTAGACTGCATGTATACTGTTGGAACAAAGAATTGCTGTTTCGTAAATGTGTGTGCCTCTTTATGTTTAGAAATGCTGTATCTATTGCGCTTTAATTCCTAACGTATTATATACATCCTCTCACTTCGTTTGACGAAGCTATCATTTCACTACCCTTGCACGAACGATGTCGCGGCTTCATGGATAAAAGCCAAAAAACCTTACACCTTCTCGGTGGTAATACTCTTCAGAACTGCTTTAGCAGCACCTAAGGACATCTTCCAAAAAAAAATCCGTAATTCTAATCGTCCTTCGTCTCATCACTTCCTTACACTTTGATTTTCAAAATCTTTTGCAACGGAGCGGTATTTGGGATATCCCTGTACCCTTCGTAATTTTCTCAGTGCAATTTTGTAAGTTTTTGCGGGTGTTTCTCGCACTTAGCAGAAAAGTGCATTTTTGCGTAAAGCGATTCCCATAGCGATGAACCAGATCTACTTGAAGGAGATGTTGGAGGTTCGTTGAAAAATGCGGTCTCGCAGAGGGTAGTGTCTATGAAATGTTTATACATTTTGTATTGTATTTTCCGTGTAGTTTACAAACGTAATTATTGCTAGATTCTTTGAAAAATGCACTTCTGTGTGGCTGTTTTTTTTCTAATAGTTTTGTGATCTTTTTCTAATAGTTTTGTGATCTTTTTCTAATAAGGTTTAAAACTGTTTTGATGTGTCGCATGCATAACCAGAAGAGAGCCAGTTGCATATACGCACACATTTACAAACTTTTGTATGCTGCCCTGAAAAGGATTGCGTAGCTCATGAAGAAGCCAGGAATTCACTTCTGGAGGGCGAAGAGGCTTGCTTGAATCAATCGATTGAATTCTTGGGACCCTGTTTTGGCGGTCCTATGAAGGTATTTTGATTTACGTACATACTTTTTTCATGCATCCACAGCGCTTCACGTGTTTGCCATTCCTAAATAAAGTGATGGAGAAGGCACTCTCCACGACTGTATGATACTGAGAATGCCTGGTTTATTGTGTTTCAGGAATTTTTTGAAACGACTGCTAGTCGTATTCCAAAGTCTCCGCTCGTCTCTGATTTTTCTGTTCATTGTTTGGATGTTGATGAGGCTGAATCCTACAGCCTTCCTCTCCCTTTGTTGATGGAACCCGCCTCACCCATGGCTTTTCCTAATCCTAAGCATAAGGATGTAGGAGAAGCTGCAGAGAGTGCTGACACTCCGAGTAATGTCACCGGGTCTGATCGTATCGCCTCAGGCAATGGATTGCCCTGTAATCACGGAGCCTCCACTGACTCTTTGCAACCCACAGCTACCTCTTTTATAGAGAAAACCGAGATATCTCTTGCAGTGTCCACGGGGCCACCTCTCTTCAACGAAAAGATTTCTTCCTTGTTGGCCGATGAGGAAAAATCTGAGCTATTACTCGACGCTTTGGCACACCCTCAGCCATGTAACGCTGAGGAAGACACACAGCACGTGGCTGCTTGTGACAATGAAAAGTATGAGCCATGGATGAGTGTTTCTGATGAGAAGAGAGATGTGGAACATCCAGAGGCATCTACGGACGAGGCTACTGAAAGCAATGGACCCTGTAAGAAATGGTATCCTGGATTCAATTTGCAGTTGGGTCAGCATGGCCGGAAAGCCTTCCTTGGCTTGATTCGTTCAACGTATAGAAAATATCCAGAACATTGTGGCACCGTGTTGGATAATTACTCCCCGCGATCCTCTATCAGCCGCTTACCGTATTTCAATATCAAAGATTTGTGGGAATTATCCTGGCGTTTTAATGAATTTATTCCCGGTATGTGGGACAAGGCGATACGTATCCATGACGAGTATGGAAAGATAAATACGAAACGCTCTCCACCTCTTCGGCATTCCCACTATCGACCATCAAAACTCCAAAAACTTGATTTTAGTAACGTCACGCACATGTCTCCCTCCGTCTCCTCGGAGGCCTCATTGGATACCCCTCAAAAAGTGAAACAGCAGCGAGTGGAGCCGATAGCCTCCCCTTCTCTCTCTCCACAAGCACAGGTGAAACGGGAGGTCTACTTCAAGAAGGAAACCTTCACACCCATTCGCTTTCTTCAGGAGACGCCTGTTGGCTCTTTAACTACCAGTGCATTGAATTCCCTTTGTAGTGTATCCTCACGTGCTACAACGGCTCCAAGTCCTTTTCAATCTCCAAACCATGTATTAGTTAACCACTTGGCAGATATTCTGGAGAAACAAGATCATTTTATTCCCTTGTCTTCCTCGCCTGTTTCCAACAAACTGCCCCTCCCTGCCTCTACGCCTTCCCCCAAAAATTTTCTGCAGGTGACGGGTTTCTCAATTTCCACCCCTGTCAAAGTGAGTGTACCTTCGCCTCCATTTTGTCTTTATGGAGGAGCTTCTTGGATGAAAGGTTCATGCAATGGCATGACACCCATGTCTCCGATTCAATCCTCACCGTCTTATGGAATTTCTCAGAATCATGGAGTGCGTACGTCTTTGGCTGAAAATGGGTCTATGAGTCCTTTAAAGCATCCAGAGGCTGAACTGAACTCTGTGTCATGCGTTTCATCAAGCAATATGAAATCTCGTTCTGGTAGAAAAATTTCGAGACCCCTGCGTTTCCAGGAATGTGAGAATTCTTCCAATCATAGTTCTTCCTCTCACGTATCTCGGCATACCTTCTCTCCTTTAGTGGAGGCAGGTGGCCTAGATATATCGTCTCCGCATACCACCGATGAGTTGGTAGAGAAGCCTACAGATTCACGGCAAACTTCCCCCCTAGCCCTTTCCAGTTCTGAAAGGGAGAAATCTTCTTGCATTGTTGGTGCAGACACTTCTGGAAGCGATGGAAGCTCCCCGTCAGCTTTTCACGAGGATGTGAAGTACAAACTTTTACAGCTGCATGCATTTTCTCTGCCTTCTATAACGGAGGATCCTCTTCATCTTCTTGACGGAAATACAGGAGACACTGCCATGGGATTTTTTACTGATACTGTGACGAATGTATCAGATAAATCGTGTCTTTCCTTTATGAAACGAGAAATGGAGAAACAATCGGAGGTAAAGCTAGTAGGGTTTTATTCCAAGAGAGGAGCAAAGAGTTTGTAATGATGTTCAAAAATACGGTAGGGTAGGTAAGGCGATGGAAGCAGCACGCCTCATAGCATGAATAGACTTGGTAGGTGTTTAGAGAGAAGGAGTGAAATGTAGAGACGGAAACGTAGGGAGAATGAAGAGATATTTCTGATATTGTAGATGCTTTGATGCCATACGATTACTTTTAGATACTGTGAGGAAAGGAATGGCCGCCTGTGTTGAGATTTCATGTAGTGACGATTCTCTCTCTAGTCTGGATGCTACAATTCTGATTTTAGAGGCATTCCCTATGTCATCGTATATTCTCCTACATGCATTCCTTTGTTTTGCCAAATCTATACCTATGTACCGTTTTTGTAGTTTGCTATTTACTAGGTTTTTTTACTCTTCCTCTCTAGTTCTCACTGTACTGTTATCTTTGCCCTTTCACCTTCCTATCTTGTCTCAAATGACAAGGATTCGTAATATAGTTTGACATGGATACTCTATGTTCAGCCCAGTTTACCCTACGAAGACGGTATAGAGCGATCGGGGAGCGCCTCCACGCATGACGAGTGTTCACCTATCAATGAGAAAACCATCTCTCTGCGTAGATTTTCTTCAGAGGGCTTTCAGAGTAAGTTTCAGGAATCTGAGCAACTTGTCACTACTTCTTTATTGAGTACTAAACAAGAGGCTTCAGTTCAGGCATGTCCATCTACTGATGAAATAGATATACCTGTAGAAAATACAATCTCGGAGACATCCAATGTAGAAATCACACGCATAGAATCTTCTCAGCAATTATTTGAACTCGCCGTTCAGAATAAAGGATTCACCATTGTTGATATGAGTAATTACCTACCTGCCTCATGTTACAGTAATGTTATTATTTTACGATGTGGCCCACCTCTGATGACGAGAGAAGCGAGGAAACGAGTCATGAATTCCATATAACGCACATGATAATGCTTTACATATGTTTACAATGAAAAAATTGCTCTGCTTCCTTTGATTCTTCTAACCCATCTGGGAGACTCCGGAAGTTGCTAGAGGAACGCATAGGGGGGGAGGGGAGGATAAACGAATTAACAAGTGCCGATGTGAACATTGTACCCTCCATGTTTATATCAGCAGAGACGCATCATGGCGTGTATAGTGAAGGAATAGTTGGTGCTGCGATTTTTGCGGTCAAAATCATTCTATTCATTTAAAAGCTGTTCCCTTCAATGTATCTTTGAAAATGTACATGAGCATACGCATTTTAGTTTGGTTAAACACATGTGGAAAGTGGGATTGCTGTCTCTTAGAGTGTAGGAACGATTCTTCAAGAAAATTTTAGTTGAAGCAAAAATTTATGAAAATTCCGAGTAAGATTTGATGGATTTTTATTTATCGTATTGAAAGGTCTGAGGTAACGTATGTGGCGCTTTATATTTTGTTTCGTAGTGTATTTTCTTTTTTTATGGAATGGAAATGCTTTATATCTATATATTGTGAGTATCTAAGTATTGTCAATGGGATCTTTAGGAAGTGGAAATCTTAATCTGAGTATTTTTTAGCGTTTGTTAGGCATAGAAAAACAATTACATTCAGTGTGTAGGAGATGCTTGATTTTGAGGGATGTGTATTTGATTTTCATGGATACTATCATGCGTTGCTTGAGACACATTTCCATTTTAAAGTTTTTGGTCATACTTGTAGTTAGTGCTATGCTGCAATGAAAAAATTAACTTAAAGGATCCTCGTAGTTTATCTGGCTGTACTTCGTTTTATTCTGACATGGCATGGAATGAGAATCTTTCACAATTAAATCAAAATTTTATGTGACGTTTTCAGGATGCTCTAGTAGTGGTATTTTTACAATTTTTTTAACCTTAACGTGGGCATTCTAGCTTGAGTTATGTATGTACTTGTGGAAAGTAGAAACAAATTTGTTTTGTGCATGTTCTTAAAAGGTGAAATGAGCGCTTTGTTCTAAAAACTCGTACAATTTATCGAGCAGTTCTAGTTTTCTCAGAGACTCCTTTTCATTAAAGACCGGATGTCGTTTAATTTTTATGTTTAAAATAATGCAACAGAAGCCAATCTATCTTTTCGTGGGAAAAGAAGCTACGAGCTTTGTAAATTATTTTTCTTTTTGTAATTCATTTTATACTGTGGTTTTTTTGATAAATGGAGCATACTGGAGGAGAGAGATTGCAAGTTGGAAAAATTGATTCTTTCAACTCTTTTTGCTGTGATCTCATTCTATTTTTATGATATATACTTCTGTATCAATTAGAAACGTTCATCGCTAGTCGTAACTTTTCATAACTGGCAATCATTCATAAAATTTGTAGTTTTTTACTCTTCTAGTTTAAAAGCAATGATTCCATTGATATATTTGGAATGAGTCTCTTTTTGAGAAACTTTTTTTCTCTATTGACAGTCTTATTGGAATGATTTGTTTGATTTCTATTTATACGTCGGATACTTTCTTTTTGTAACTTTCGGGAACTTTTTTCTGTAATTCTAAATTTTTCGCTTTGAAAGCTAATATTACGGGATAAAATTCATGAAATGGCTGTAGCACACCTTGAAATGCCCTTCAAAAGTGAGGCATACAGCAATTTTCAAAGCCATCGACATGCATACTACACGTAGAGGTGTTGAAATGGATAATCGTAGGGCATGGAATGTGGCTCCCCGTATTTTACAATGCTGTCGCACTCAAATATTATGAGTAGAATATGTATTTGCTTGCTACTTAGCAATATATTTTGCCGATGCTAAATTACATTGGCTTGTGCATCTTGAAGTAGTTTCAGATTTAATCGTTACGAACTGTGTGCTGCATCTGCAATTGTTCCCAATTCACAAAAAACTATAGCATCGAAAATGCAAGCAATGAGATGTTTTTAATTGTTTCAGGAAATACAATGCTCTCCTCGAAAATAGTTTATAGTGCGGATATTCCACCATGTTTTCTTGGCTATTTCACGTGAAAATATCTGCGAAGTACTATTCTAGTATAACACAGTCAGTCTGTGGGGCTGCATTACAACGCGATAAATTTTTCACTGATATAAATTTAAAATCAAAGTATAAGTTTGCAGGTTTGAGGAGCATGCATTGACACGCTCATCACTGGATACCTTTCCGTAATTTCTCTACTTTGTCAATGCTTGCGCAGAGAAAGCGATTGTATTGTGATCCTTATGCTACTGGCAAAAGCTTTCTCGAATAGGGCAGCATGTCATTGAAATATACATAAAGTACATACGAAGAAAATCGAACTCTCAATAGTTTAGTGCGTCTGACGAAAGTTATACTGAAATTTTACAGCTAAATTCTGACGTTTTAATATATTTTAAGATTTAAATACTTATTTCGGTTTTTATAACCTGAGCAGATGATACTGTGAACATGGTGATTTCCGTGAACCGTATCTACTGGAATAAGTCACGTTCTGTCATTTGTTATCAAGCGACTCCACCGGATTATATTCTTGTACTCGGGCATGGAGTTACATAGATTATTTCCATTCCGTTAACAAGAGAAGCAATTTCTACAATTCCTTAAATGAAATAAAACTGCGCTAACAATTGCTGTAACGGAAAATAATTTATTTTTTTAAATCACACACTCCTTAATTTTACACTGCATCGAAGAACAAAAACCATAATACAATATATATTTTGATTCCTCTACTTAAGGAAGTAAAATAAATGCATCTTGATCGAGGAAAAGACAAAGGGGAAAAGTACGGTATATCCGATTGCTACGATGCTGCGCGGTTCGAAGATCTTAATTCCATTTGTGTGTATACGGCAATGTCCTTAGGGGAAACTAAGGACGGTTGATTAATCTAATTTAGAAAAATAACAATGTAACAAAAGAGTAACTACGATCAAAATAGAAGTACTCCAGGTTACCGCAATATCGCTGTCTCTATGTTATGCATTATACGCGCGGCAAATCATATTTTGATGATACTTTGGCATTTGCTGATTTCCCGCTATATAAAAAGCGTCTTGGAACAGGCAATAGTGGAAAACGATAGACCAACAAAATGTGTGGTAACGTAATCCATTTGAAGGATATTTGTTCAGTGTGAACTGGAAAGTAGAGCAGTAACTATGGGTCAAATTTTCCGTGAGTTGTCAAAAAATTTAAGCGCTCAACGCTAAGGATATACTCCTTATATATTTCAATTCGTAGATGCACGCACATATTCACAGTTTTCTTTGAGAAAAACACTTGCACAACACCAGATAAAAGCTTTAACATATGATAACAGTGAGGCAGAGAATACGTTAGATACGTTGCTATTAATGGCTTGCCTACGAGTACATGTTCTTGTAAAACTTACAGTCTTGTAAGACCAAGCAATTTTGCTTAATTTTAGTGAGTAGAAAGTGTTATTTAAACATTTCATTGTTGTTTGAAGAGTATGACCATCGTGGCTGCTTTCTTGCACGATAGCATCGGTAAAACCAGAGAGGCGCAAACACACCTGCAAAAATTGTTATGATTTGCCATATTAAAGTAGGTTTCAGTTGCAAAGGTGCAGCCAACTTTTCCAAAAGTTTTCATTCCAACTATAATTAATTTTTGCTCTGCAGAGTATTTTTTGATGTTCTCTTAATTGGTTAAACGACTGTTACTTCATCAACAACAGCTACGCTCCAGCGTGGGTTGGCAGAATTCCACAGTATTTATTACAGCTTCATCCTGTTGTTTTAATACGTAGTGACGTTTCTAAAAAGCAAAATGTTTTATATATCCATGATGCAAGAAACATTCTTTAAGCTGATCAAGAAAGGCAATGCGGAGGAATTGCAATATTTGTTACAAAAGTGTACGACTGACCCTTCTCTACTCGATGTGAATCAGCATACGAGTGAAGGAGGTGAGGAACACGTGTCGGGAGACAGAAATGCTATAATGTACAAACAATATTTTTGTATAGGGAATAAAAAAAACCCGCGAATGCTTAAAAATTCGTAATCTGATCGTATTGATACTTCTAGAAGCCATGGTACAAGAGTATGCAAGTGAAATGGGGTGGATCCATGTTTTTCTCCTTCCTATTAGTATATCCACTCCTATTCTTGATCTCTCAAGAGAGATGAAGTGTTACTTTTTCCCCTCCCTCATCATCACTCCTTGCATGCATATTTAATACAGTGACCGGCCTACAAATGGCTATAGAGAACGAGGATATAGACGTAACACAGATGCTCCTGCAGTGTCCATACGTCAATGTGAATAAAGTGGATGTAAGTATAGGTGTCGCTGCCCCTGCGGTTTCTCCTTTCGCTCTGTGTGTAGTTTATAAAAATTGTTTCAAAAATAATGCCTCGGAGAACAAAGAGGCACCCATATCAATGCATCACTTCTTTTGAAATATGAGACAACGAACGAGAAAGTCTACAACTTCGTTATGCTTTACATTTCTCGATGTCTAACCAAATAAATAATCATCCTTCCGCATTAACCTCTTTATTTGTTCTATTTGCATGAAGATGTTCTTTCATCAAATAAATACACACATGAGCAAATTTTAAAGAATGAAAGGATACGGAGATAGTATCGAGTCAACTATTACAAGGTGTTTCCTCTCCATGCCCACACTCTCCCATGCAATCTTTATATATTTTGTTGTAAAAGTATGTGTGCATAACAGTTTCTTTTCTCCCTATTTTCAACTCTACACTCCGTAGGCAAAAACAGGCTAATACTCTATAGTGCACACTCTTCATATTCCTTATCAAAGCTGTTGAAATGAAATAGTGGCAGTGAATGATTTCTTGAATATTTTTATTTCCATACATAGAGTATTTCATCTTTCTTCGTAGAGTTATGTGGCTGCATTTATTTTCTTGAAAATGCTACTTTGCTTAGCTATTCTTTATCCTACTCCCCTTTCAAAGGTTGCAAAGGAATCAAAAGTACTATTTTATAAAGGAAAGGCTTCTTTCTTCGTGTTTGAAGAATAAATAAGTTTCCTTCTCTCATAAATAAATACTGTTTTCTTCTTCAGGCAAAATTAAATTGGCCGCCTCTCTTTTTTTGCCTTTCAGGAGGGTCTACATGCTACGATTTATTAAAATTAAGTTCGATATATTCCTCTCTACACCTTCTTCTATTATATTTTATAGGGAAATTCTACGATGGAAATATATATATATATATATAATAGAGATTAGAAAGATTTACATGGTCTATTTAAAATCTAGATAGACCCACTGTGTGGCTCTATCTATACTAGCAGTCATACTATACACATTTTGAATGTACATTTTTTTAATATTATTTTTGTAAATTCATAATTTTTCTACAGTTTTGACTCTTAGAAAGGATTGCTTCCTCCATCATAAGGATTCTCTGGAGAGAACAGTAAATGCAATACAAAGAGTGAAAGAGATTTGAGAGAAATACAGTATGAGAAATATTTCTATAAAATGAGAACTCAAAAGAAGTGAGTATAAAAGTATTCTCCTTTTTTTTAAAATAGAATTTATCGTCTCATCTTTTTATTCATAAATAGGTATAGAATATGGTTTATTTTCAATTTAAATGTTTAACTGTTAATAGTATAGTTTTTGTAATATTGAAATTTTTTTCATTTTGTAGTGTAGTGATACTAGTACTATAAAAACAAAAATATATGTTGATAAAAAAAAGAAAGTGGGATTTTTTAATTTATAATTTTTTAAGACAGAAATAGAGTATTCTAACTTTCTCATTTTTTTTAATATTCATTTTTTCTTGGTTATGAATTTATTTTGTTTCTTTTACTATATATTTGTTAGTTTTTATCTTCTTCAAAGTATTAATTTTTTTTTTTTGTAGGCGTTACATCTGGTGGCAAGTGAGCAAAATTATATATATATATAAATTCTTTTTTTTTTAAATAAGAGAAAATTATGTATTTAAAAGAATCCAAATGAAAGAAATACAAGAAATGATAATAAAAATCAATTTTATAAGGAGAATTTTTTTTTACATTAGAAATAAAGAAAATATTCTTGAAAACATTTTTTTGTTTTTGAATAAAGAGATGATAAAACTATGCTATTAAAAAAATTCTAGTGGAGAAGAGTAACGATGAAAAGAAAGAAAAAAAAAACTATCAAATATATAGAGAAATTCTAAATTTTCTTTTCAAAAATTTGCAGTTTTTTCAAAAAATTTTATTTCATTTTTTTGATTTCTTCATCAGTATCAAATTTAGCTTTTCAAGCACAACTTTTGATTGATTATAAAGCAGATCTTAATGCAAAAACTCTTGAAGGAGGTATACATATAAATTCTTTTTATTCAAATTAAAAATTTTATGAAAAAAATTTTACTTTTTGTTTACTAACAAAATATTTTGTATTGAATTTATTTTTTTAATAATTTGGATTTTATGAAAAGTGATTCGTTTTAATAAATATTATTATAATAAAAAATTGTTTTCCTATAATATGAAGAATAAACTATGTTTTCTTTTTTTATGGATGTGGAGTTTATTTTTTTTATAATTTTAGTTTGGATAGTTGTAGATGAAAAATTATTATTCTTTTCATTTTTTAATATAATAACATGAAGTGGAATATGTTGAGTAAAAATAAACCAATTTCTTTGGAGTATAGGATAGATATATATACACTGGATTCTTAATTTATTTTTATTATAAAATTTTTTTTATTATTTTCCATAAACTACTCTTTTACATTTTATATATATTAAATTATTTCTTTGTTAATTTTAATCTTTTTTATTTTTATTTTATTATTTTTGTTTTTTTTCTTTCTTTTTATCTTTTTATTATTTTCTTTATTTCTTTTCTTTCTTCTTCTCTTAATCATTGTATTTTTACATCATCTCTCTCTCCTCTCCATCTCCTTCTTCCCTCTTCAGCTCTCCTCTCCATCTCTCCTCTCTTCATCTCTCCTCTCCACCTCTCTTCTTTTCATCTCTCTCTCCTCTCTTCATCTCTCCTCTCCATCTCTCTTCTTTTCATCTCTCTCTCCTCTCTTCATCTCTCTCTCTCCCTCTCTCTCTTTCTCCCTCTCTCTCTTTCTCTCTCTCTCTCCACATCTCTCCTCTTCATCTCTCTCTCCTCTTTATTTCTCTCTCTATGCATTCTATTTTTTTCCAATTTTTCTATTTCTTTATTATTTCAAAATAGATACTCCTTTACATCTTGCCATTCGTCATGGGAGTACAGAAGTGGCTTTAATTCTTATTGAGAGAAATGCTTTGTTGGATGTGAAGAATGAATCCAAGCAAACACCTTTGTAAGCATCTTTTCTTAGTTTTTATAATTCTTATATTACTTTTATTTTTATAATTAAAATACCAAGTTTTATTCTTTTCAAAATAATTTTAATAAAGTAGTTTAATTAAAAAGAATTGTTTGTATAATTATTTTATTTTTAATAATTTATTATAGTTTGTAATTTTTTTTTGGCAGACATTTAGCAGTGATGGAAAAGGCAGCCAATCTCACAAATATTCTTTTGAAATTATTGGAGGAGAAAGATATAGATTTCAATAGTTTACAGGATTGTGATGGATGTACACCTCTACATATTGCTGTGAAAGCGGTAAAAAAATATATTAAAAAAATTTATATGGAGGAGGAGGGAGGAATTTTCATAGTTTAATTTATTTCTATTCATTTTTTGTATATTTTTTTTTTTAGAATGTATATTACAGTTTTCTATTTTCATTTTTTTATGGTATTTTAATTATATCTAATAACGTGTATTTTATAATTTTCTTTCTAGTGTAGTATTTTATACTATTGCTTTTTCTAATATTTTTTAAAATTATTTATGTTTTCTATAGTTTATTATAAAATTCTGATGTTTTTTATATTTCTACATATTTTTAATGGATAGCAACATCGTGGATTAATTGATTTATTGACTCAGAAAGGTTTTCGATGGGATTTAAAGAATTCAGAAGGTATTTTTTTGTATGGATTTGAGAAAATAAATATTTATTTATATTTATAAAAATGAAAATTCCTATTCTAATAGAGAAAAAAAAATTTGAAAAAAAAAATTATATTTATATAACCCAACTCTCATTAAAAAGAAGAAGGAGAGAAAAATAAATTTTTTTTTTTTTAATTTACATATAAAAATAAAATAATAAAATTGTATATATTTTATGTTACTCTTTATTTTTTTAATATTATTTCTTTATTTTGTTATTTTTATTATTCTATATTTTTATTTTTTTTTTTCATTTATATTTCTTCATCTTTTACTATTTGAAAATCTTCTTTAAATTTCTACCTCTTTTGTGTGTGCTATTTTTATATATATTTTTATTCTTCATTTTATAGGTGAGACGGCGGAGATGATTCAAGCATCCAAAACACAAAACGAAGAAGTAAAAAAGAAATTTACAAATAAATAAATAAAAAATTGCAAAATACTGAAAAAAAAGAGAAGAGATACTCTTTTATTTCTGAATATCTCTACTTTTTTGTAAAAAAATTGCAGAGATTCTCATTTCATTTCATTTATATACTTAAGGAATGTGAAAATAGTAGAAAAACTTTTTAAAAAAAAGAGAGTAAAATAGAATGCAGTTTGTAAAAGAAAATACAACTTCATAGTATAATGTGAAGAAATATAAATGAAGAAAAAGAAAAATTACAACCCAATGGAAACCTTTCTTTTTCATATTGCTTTCAAAAAGTAAAGAAACTATTTAAAGAGAGAGAATTTTTAAACAAAAATGAGAGATATCCTTCTATACACACGTTTTGAGGCCACTCTTTTGCTTTGTTTTCATTGGCTTATAAATAAAAAGAATGGATTGTATGTATAAATTTTTTTGGTAAATTTCATAGAAATTATCTTGAGACTTGAATAAAATCTAAAGGCTGAATATTTCTTTTGAAAGATTTCATCTAAAAAAGTAAATGAAAGAGATGTGCCATTTTAGAGTGAGGAGAAAAAAAAAGAGATAAGAAGTATATTTTGATGGTTTTGTATTTCTTTTTTTATAAAGAAAGGATTAAAAGATATACCAAAGAACTATGAGAAGGATTATTTATATATGAAGAATGAGTAGTCTGGGAAAGACTGTGGAATTTAGTAAAAAAGATTTCTTTAATGTAATTTTGAATGCAGAGGGAGCGTCAATCGAAAGATGCAGCCACTACAGTAAGTTTTATATATCAAATTGTTTTCATTTACTGGCAAGAATTCTTCATATTAACACTATTTTTTATGATTTTTTAAGAATGTATTGCAGTCTTGTATTAAAGACGAGCCTACTAAAAGATTATAGGATAGCTCAGAAGGAGACTATTTTATATTGCTATGTTTTTTATTTTTAAAAATATTTACTTGATGGTAGAATGATGTCATGCAGAAATTACGTCTCGTAAAGCGAAATCGCCTTCAAACAGAAAAGCAACACTGCGGTGAGAGAAATAGCGATGAAATTAGGAGAGAGAGGAATGGGATGGGAGTGAGAGAAATAGTGATGAAATTGGGAGAGAGTTGAGAGAGAGACGAATGCATCAGCAAGTTAAGGTGGAGAAGGGGGGGATATAAGTTATGGTGGAGCGAAAGCGGAAAAAGGGTAAATTGGGGGGGAAAAAGGATGAAGATGAGAGAATAAAATAGGAGAGAAGTCAGATGAACGAAAAAATATGTATATACCCACATTTAGAAGGAGCAAGCCTATATGAATTATGCAGAGGTATTCCAATTCTGTAAAAAGTATAAGTTACCGGAATATGTTGGCGAGGTTCTCTATTCCAAGAAATATAGGAGTACCGACAGCAAAATTTTCCTCTCTATTGATGTATGTATATAGAAGTTTCACTTCCATTAGCTGTTTATGATTTATTTTGGTTTATGCACATAAAAGGCTTTTTCATGGAATGCAAAAGTAACGTATAGAATCAACACTTTCATCGATGGTGAGATTACATTTGTGTACTTTTCAATACGTTTTAATTCTTTCCTAGGACTCCGTATTGACCCATATGGGTATCAAGCAAGATGATAAAGTGGCATTTCTTAAAGTTAGCCTTGTTGTCTTGAAATTTTTGTTGGTATCCATGATAGTCAATGACGTTTTTTTGTCAAGTTTGTTCGTTTTTGAAACTAGCAGCATTTGTACTCATGAAAAGCGTTGTAGAACAATATTTGGGGAAATTCTGAAAATTCTAAACGGATCACATTACAGTTGATATTCTTATGCATGCTTCTTTCAAATACATTTTTTTATTTCTTACTCTATGGAATCTTTTGCAACTCTTATTTTACACAGGGTTAGAAATGCAAGGGTATAAGTGATGCCATTTTGTTTGTGTGTATGTACAGGCAAAAGAGAACCATATACGCTCCTTGGATGAGGAGGGTAAGTAAAAAGGATACTGTTGGCTATGATTTGCTTTTATTTTATCCTCTTAGGTCCTTAAATTCATCTATACCTCATTTTATATCATAAGACATGCTGTTCTAATGACCGTGTATCGATCCTGCATTTTCAGAGAATACTTTCTCTTTTTACAATTAAAAATGTTTGTAATCACCGTACATATGACACCCTGTACGGTTGGGTATTGTAAACAGAGCATACTGGGTATAAAGAATGTATTGAAACGAATTTTTTGCTTGGATGCAGTGGATTCACTACTTCGTATACAAGAAGATCAGAGGAAACTGAAATGGAATAAAAAGCTACTCACGGCATTTTGTAAGCGGAAATTTGTTGAGTTGTTGTATAGTAATTATATTCTTGTAGCAAGCATTATCATATGCATTTTATCTTTTTAGAAACCGTTAAAATGATTTTTCTAGTGCCTAAGTTTGTTAGATTAAATCCAACGTCTAGAATCCATTGGTATTTTTCCATTGCTATATCTCAATCTCTTTTTTCTATTTACAGTGAGCTTTGTCGTATTGGCCTGCGGATTGTATTTAGTTTTTAGATTAATGATGTTTTTTACGTGACTGGCTTTTTTCGTATGCTTGGACTCTACGCTCGTACTGGGATGAAGATTTTTGTTAAAACTATATGAGAATCTTTATGAAAAATGCCATAAAGTTGCGGAAACTTTTTTATAATTTCTTTTCTCGCATTGTCCTTTCTTAGAAACATTAGGGTTTCCAATAGTTATACCAGTTTTTTGTGAATCCAGATAGCAATTGCGCTAGGCTTTCACATTCCATTCGAATTTAAGTTATTTTCGTATAGGCAGATATTTCCATTTTTTTAGTATTTAATTCAACCCAATAAATCGATAAAAAACATAATCACATGAAATGAAGCCATTCACAAATTACGAAGCTGGGACTCTACGTGCAAAACTTACACATTGAAATTAAACATTTTAATTGGCATGAGCACTGGTTCAGTCTGTTTACAACTGTCGTACACAGTTTTGAAACAA
>JADAQX010000967.1:0-17803 GCA_015476325.1 Cardiosporidium cionae | reverse complement strand
GAGTTGAGGTTGGCTTTCACGGTAATGAGCGTTGGTGGAGCCCTTACGAACCTACAAATTCTTTTCTTTTTGATTCTAACATCTTCATAGCTGAGTTTTGTCAATAAATTAAGATTCGAGTTGAGTTGCTAGTTATAATTTGCTTTCGAACGATATGATTTCAGAAACTGCGTTAAGTACCGGGTTATATCACACGCGAATACGGACAATGCCAATAAACACTAATCCCTTACCACCAAAGGAATGAATATTGACCCCCTAGCGTTACAAATAGTAGCGATGAAGTTAGTATGTTTGAGACAGTAGAAGTATATTTTAAGTAATTCTTTTTACAGTACTTTTTAGACTAGGGAGTCTTCTTTTGGTATTTTCTCGTTTTTCGAAGTGTTAGAAACGTCTCTAGCTTAAATATATATGTTTAGTGTTGGGTTCAATTGGATTAGATTAGTTTTATTATTACTTTTGGTAGTGTTTGTTTTGGCTTGAACGATACTCAAACTAAGTTTAATCAAGCAGGTAGGATTGATTTTAGTTACAATTACGGCAATAGATATTGTCAGGGTTTTCTAAAACGATATTCTTTTGTTTGTAACTGGAGGTATAAAATATTGTCTGCGTTCTACTTTTTATAGTTTCTAAGTTTTCTAGTTCGCACTATTATATTAGGTACATCGTAAATTGTAGCTTTGTAGAATACCCAAATTCACGTTAGAAAGACCTCATCTAAGTTACCCGCTCTACCCTCTTCTCTCTTTTATGGTTAAAATAAGACTACGCTACGGCATCTTAGTAAAACAATTTTGTCTATGTCTAAGTTAGCTTCAGCCCAATCCTTTTGGGAGTAAGAGTGTCGTCATGCGAGTCAACAACTCTGACACTCTAGTGGCCTAAAACATTGCTTCTGGTTAATGGAAATACAAAGGAAACACATACTCAGTCATACTGTCATGGTACTTTGATAGAGAAGAACATCATAACTTGACAATCAATAAGGTTTTAACCTTCATTGTCGATATCAGGAAAATACTTAAGCACTTCTTATGCAAGCGAAGAAGGAAGAGCAATTGCTTAAAATTTCCATATCGATGCTTGATGTATGTATTATTTATATTTTACACTTTGCAATATTCTTAATTACACTCTTCTTTTGATCTTTAAAACTAAACACGGGAAGAGGCTATGCTATGAGCATGAAAAAACTAGAAGGTTGTTACAAATTGAAAACAATTTCTGTCCGACACCTGGCACTATAAACCCATCGACAAATTTTAAAAAAAAAGAGAAACAAAATTGCTGAAATAGTATGTAGAGGGCCGGTCATTGTATACTTAGACGGGTAACAGCCGACTATTTTAATATGTAGATCATAAAAGTAAACTAAATGCGCTTTAAACAATCAATCATAGTTTGTGTAGCAAATGCCACGATGAAAACGACATTTTAGGCTTTTATGAAAGTTTCTGATATTTCACAGAGTATCTTTCACATCACTGTCTATCTTAGTGGCAAGGTCACTGCATTTGATCCTGGGTAATTGGCAATTGTTGACGTGTGTCGTATTTACCGAAGGTGCTCACAAAAAGTAATTGAATCAACAATATCGTCGAGACAATACTTCACTTATTGTATGAAAAAACTCAATTTTATTTCCTCTTATTTTTATACGACTTAGTACATTTTTGGCAATACCTAACAGTTTTTAAGTTGATGTAATGTGCTAGCCTGCTATTTAATTGCGCCATTTAGGAAAGTATCTTAATCTTAAAAAGTAGTATTTCAACGATTAAGCAGCTAGTTCGTATATTTCATGCTACGCATTTCTCTCCTCAAAAATTTATATTCCTAAAAACAGCCATTCCAACTTTTTTAAGCATCCACTTGGGACGCTTTACAAGGGATAAAAAAACACGACTCATTGCGGAGGCAGAATAGTTTGTCCGAATTACGGACATAAATTCTCGCGTCCCCCGTAGTAACGCACGTTCCGTTAGCCGTCATTTTGAAACCTGTCCCTCCTGAACCACAGTGGTTTTTTCTCCATCTTTACGTCCTCAATCCGCACCATTTTTGCAATGGGGTATAAATTCCTCGACATTTCGCAATTATCACAGACCAACTTTTATTTAAAACCTTTCGGATATTCTTGGATATCTCAGATGAACAGATTCTCTGCGTAACGTTGTCTTCTTTTCTGATATCATAGTGTATTCAAGCCCTTTAAAACGGTATGCGAAGCCTCTCTTGGCTATACGTATAGATTGCTATCTTTGTAATTGAAAACAACATAGGCAACACTGGCGCTTTGTAGCGTAATTTGTCTGATGTGAGTCGTCTCCTCGCCGTATTTGTAGCTGTAGTAGTACTTCCGATTGCGCAAGTTCTGACAAGCCTTGTGTAGAGGCCATTGCGGGAAAAACTATGAATGAGACAATTGTTGCTCACAAAAGCAGAAAAACGTTTATCATGCTTTATGCCAATTGAGTTTTACGTCGCAAACATTTTTGTTTGTAAGCCTCCTGGTTTAGGGTATTGATGTAGTCTTGTAGTGAATTGTTGCGTTGCTTGACTTTTCGGCTTCGGTAGGAATGGTATTAGTAGCTGTACCCCAGTCTTCGAATTCTTGTGACATTGCAATTATATTGTTGAAGCGATTACATATTTCGTAACACGCCGAATTCCTGGACGTAGAATAATTTATGCTGTGCCCCTATTATCTTCTCTCTGTTGTCTATTCTCTAACGTTGAGATCTTCCTCCGAAGCTAGTGCTGTTAATACTTTGAAATCTCAGTTTCATTTTATCCTCATCTACAGCTGCAAATTTTTTGACTTCTGCAGTAGAAAATCATCAATTAGCATTTTTTCCACTGATGGACAGCTGTTTTCATTGGAACTGCGGTGATCACACGATGCACTATGTATGGTAGATCGTTTCTCTGAATATTTATACTACGAATGGATGAATTGTAGATTATGGAAGTTCGACTACAGTTACATTTGGCTAGTCGCTCTGGAGCTATCAAATTTAGAATAAGTTAATAAATTTTGTTTGTAGTTATTGTACTCCCACTAATAGATATTATCTAAATTTATCTTCATTCACTGCTTCTTCTGTTCTCTTCGATTTATGAAACACTTGCAGTGCATTGATGGTACACTAACAGAAGAAATGATACACCACGGAGAAAGCTAATTTTCAAATTCATGGACGTCAACTATTTTAGCAGAGCCCCCACACGCATGATGGCACTTATTAAAGCACTTTTTACTGGGCTCTAACTAGTTTCAATTGTATTTTGGCTTACTTTTACATAACGGAGGGCTCGAGAGAGAACTCAGGATCATTGGATTGAACTTCTACTTATGTGCTTATTCTAAACCGCTTTGCTATCATTCTGTAGTCCTTGAATTCAAAGCAAAATTGAAACTTAAAAAATATTTTTTTAAGGGTTTGATTTCTATCTGTGCTAACTGTAATTAGTCATAGTTTTTCTTTTTAAAGATGTACGCAAATCCATCATTTAGTACTGGCAGCGGGGCGTTATCCGCCCATCCAAGACCTTCACAGGAAATGCAACAGTTGCAGCAGCTATTTGGAAATAAAACTCAGGCTACAGGTTCACTTACGTCTACGCCATTCAGCTCTGCAACTCTTCCGAATATCTTCGCTTTATCTCAACCTAGCCCTGTTCCAACAATGCAGCAACAGAATGTAGTACAGTACAATCAACCTCTCGCTGGTGGTCCATCTATTCTTGGTGGAACTACAATTGCTTCTGCTACTCCGACATTGTCTGAGCAAGGTTCTAATGCAGTGCAGTATTCACGATTGCAAGAGCAGCTGCATGCTTCTATGATACAAGGAAGCACCTATTCTCAAATGAATAATGTATCTGCTATGAATAATCTTAATGCAGTAGCTCAATCCAACTTTCCGATTCTATCTAACATACCACGGGATGGTACTCTTGCTTCCTTAGATACTTGCAACAGCGGCCAGACGCCGTTATTGCAGCAAGGTACAGCCAGTCATCCCAGTCGTGACTTTTCTGAACTGCGTGATTTCTTTACTGATAAGGCGAATGTTGTTTCTGGTACCAATACTGAGACTTTTTTTCCTTCCGCTGTGCTTACAAATGAGCAAAGATCACCTCAAAAGTTTTCTGGCAACGTAGAAAATAGTAAGCTGTCAGGGAATGCTCTGCTTCTCTTTATCGATCAACCATGTAATGAATATCTTCTGGTTGAGCAAGATGTCCACTTGTTGCTAAGTAATTATGCTACTGTTCAAAGTGTTCGTGTTTTAGCGGATCGGCCTGCTGCAGAGGTGATAATGAAAACTCCCCAAGCGGTCGTTGAAGCCCGAAAGGACTTACACAATTTGAATTTGCCAGAGGTGGGAATTCTGCGATGTATACCACTTCTCCCAGGTCAAATTGCAGAAAATCACGTTCCAATTTACTCTCCCAATCGTACAAGCAGTAAATCGTTTCAGGCCGGATCTACAGGTAATAATTCTATGCCCGGTAAGATGGCTGGATGTAAAACGGATAGTTTTAATTTGAAAGATGATCGCGAGGATGCTCGCATGAATGATAGAATTGCAGGGGGACTTCAAAATGTTTCTGCTGCTCCCTCAACTTCATACGATAGATACGTATCGGAAAAATTGGGAAATGAAGATAATGCAAACTTGAATAGATGCCCACCTGGTGGTAAGAAAGTTTGTTGGTTGGAATTAGTTGACCTTTTTGGGCATGAACCTGACTTTCATGTTACGGATATCTTGCTTGGAGGTAATAATGCAAACATTTCGTTTATCATGGAAGAAGCAAACCAAAAAATAGACTTGAATATAACAGGCAAACCGGAAAATAGTGCTTCAACAAATGATCGTTTGCATATTTTGATTGTATCCGAAGATGTTTCAGCGTATCGACGCGCAGTGAAGTTAATGGAAGATCTTCTGCTATCAACTTGCAACCAATTTTTCGAGTTTGCCAATACATATAATTACCCAATTCCTCCAACGGTTGGATATCGCCGTCATGAATATAATGAAGATTTTGAGGGAACTCCACATTATCTCGGTGTAAAAGAGTGCTTCCCTTCAATGCCTTCTGACCGAATGGGTGCATCTATCCCTCCATCTAGTTCTCTCCGCTCAAGTAATAGTCCCGCCACAGACAGGGCATTTCACCCACATGGGCCTATGCGAAATGAAACATCTGTTAGCTCATCACTGCATGAATACTCGAAGCACCGCGGAGTCCCAAACCCGCCTGGGCAGCCATTACCACATCCATCAGTTTCGGGGGGTGGTGGAAGCGTGAAAAGTAACCGGGGTAGTGGCCCATCGTTACCGCATCCTCCTCCCTATCAAGGTAGTAGCCGCCGATCTCGCTCTCCTATGCTTCACTCCATGCCTCTTCAAATGTCCACTGGGAATAGACGCGATGGAGATCGACGTGGTTTTGGTGGAGGTGGTTCGTCTTCCACTTCTTCAAATACGGGTATGGGAGGAGCTAGTATCCCACCCACAATGGGTGGCGCTTCTCGACCGCTTGGTGGAAGTGCTTCATTTGGTCCTAGGGGAGGCTCCCCTAGAGGTGGAGGGAGACGTGGGAGCGGTGGCATGGTTCCTCGGTTTAACATGAATTCAATGGGAGGGAGTGGGTTTGGTGTTTCAAGACATTAGTAGAAGGTTCTTGTAATATTGAAACAAGCAGGGCTTGTAGACATTGACTTGTTTCAGATTATGGCGCTACCTTTCAAAGGTTTTGAACTTTGTTATATTCAACCTATAAATTAATGCTAAGTCGGTATACCTATTGGACTAGTCTGAACGAAACCGAACCGGATAAACATAATTTTAGAAATGGAGATTGTGCTGCAAGGTCAATGATTTTCACATGATCGTATACCATTTCCTTTTGCTAAGTTAAATTTAAAGTATATAAATTGAAGTTTATTGACCACCCTTGCAGGACTCATTTGTGTGATATTTAGGGCTAAAAGCGCTTTTATGAATTGCCACTGTTTTTTCTATATTCATACACTCCAATGAACATCCAGGAATCAGTTAGAATTCCCAGCTGAAGCCCCGTTCATTCAGTATCACTTATCTCTGGAATTCAGCTATTTTTGTATGCTAAATCGAAACTGCTATTCTTCTGCACTATTCCTAAGTTTCTTGTTTGTCTTTCAAAGTTTCCGCGGGAACAATTCCTTTTGAAAATGTCTTCATTGGTTTGCATAGAGGTCAATTGACAACATATATAAGTCTTTATGTATGAGCCTTCTAGCTGGTGATATAGCATGAAGTTCCAGATGGAGCATAGTGCGACAAGTTAGCTGTAAAAAAGGTTCGGATGACCTTTAATAAAGCGTTTTCCTAAATGCAGAAATATGTTACCACAATTAATTAAGCTCTATATTTTATAGACAACTTAAGTACGTAGTTCATATTTGTAGGTAGACAGGAAGATCGCGTAAAATGTTTCTGTTCTTCGCAGCTAGATATCTATGTACGTTAGAAAAAGCATGAACGTTCTGTAATGATTAACCAAAAATGAATACATTTTACCAGCGATTGGCTTTAGAGTTGCTGTTATTTTATGAAACATGCATTTGAGAATGTATTTTGGTGATGAACGAAGTGTAATACTTCATGGCTTTCTGACCGCACAACAATAAATTAGTAATGTTCTTTACAAATATTACACTTCAGTTTGCATTAACATTAGGAATAAATTCTTCCCTGCTAACGCTTTTATATAGTTATTGATATAATGCTCAAATTTCCTCTTGCTTTATAAAGACGCCGTATTCGTATGAACCAGTTACGTGTGGTTGCAAAAAGAAAAGTGGGCAGATTTATAACATGATATGATTTGCGCATCATTTGATAATGTATTCAACTTCCTGTGTAAATGATTAGAAAGCAACAGTTGCACAGAAATATATGGTTTTGCTGTATTCAAAGCATTTTTGGATGTTTGAGCAGTTTCTGTTAAATCACGATAGGAGTGCATGTGATTCTCTTAAAAAATTATCATAAAAGCGCTTTCCGTTTATTTAGGTTGTATTGCTTTTCATTGATAGATATTACATTGCAATAAAAGACCCTTGTAGCTTCTATACTATAATAAGCTGAATCTAACGTTCGAAACATAATAAAACTTCTGTGTCGTTAATGCAACATAGAGCACACATAAGGCACTACTTTTCATATATGGCAGATGGGATTGATGTGTAAAGTTGCAAAGCGGATGTATATTCATGATTGTTACGAGCATGCCGAAAATATAAGTTTTACTATTAAGTCATTCTGAAAATAGAATATCGCAAAAGACGAAATTTAGAGTGGAACGAAAAATGGGAAGTATGCTTACGTTCCTAAATTACGTTTCATTAAATCTAAAGACTGCAAAACCATTGAAATATTTTTAGAAAACTCAAAGCTATCTCCATTATATTCTTCCATACTAGACAAATCGGCAAGGGACTCCTCAAAAACTTCATGTACAACGTCTTCTTCGTCTGGTGTTTTGGTAGAGCCCTTTTGATGCGATGGAAGTACTGGCGAGACCACGTCAATCATAGAAACACTTCTGTAGTTAGATCCATTTGAGAGAAATGGACGAATTGATCTAATTGTAGGAATAACTTTCGACATTGCAGCAGCTTCTTTCAGCAATGTTTGTACATGAGAAGGTGGCGAAGGTTGTGCAAATCGAAGCTTAATCCTCTTCACCATTGTTAGCCCAAATTGGAGTACAAGTTCCCTACAATAAGATAGTCTCGGTGAAGAAATGGAAGAAAAATATGAAGGGGCAACCGCATGGAAACTGACTACATGTTCATGAAAAGGATGGATAGCGGCTACGAGTAGAATATAAACTGTATACCACAGGTAATCTTGTTCACAACATGCATTTTCCATTAAAGTAGCGCATGAAAATGGATCAAAAGTAGGCAAGGTAGCATCCGCATTCAAATGCTTTATATTGAAATAGTTGGGTAGATTAGATGTAGGACTAGACTTTGGAGTAGGATTGAATGATACCTCAGATGGGTATTCTGCTATTTGAGAGGGTTGATTGTGCATTCTCATAATGAATTCCCTGCTGCGGTTACATGATGTACATTCTATCTTAAGTTTCCCTAAAATATTACACAAGCGCTCAAAGCAGTCTAAAATGTCATAACACCACCCAGGTAGTGGTAGAAGCACCTGTTCATTCACCCATGCAGAAGGAGTTTGTGTAGTAGGTGCATGCGATGCACTAATATTTTCAAAGCACTGAGGTGTAGATAAAGAGTGATTCTCCTCAAAATATTCTACGGTGGGCGTTTTCAAACTATTTAGAGGCTTGTTTCTGTTGGAATGCAAGAATGCATTATATATAGGGGAAGACATATGCAAAGATTCATTGACGCAAAACTGCTTGCTTTCAATGCATCCTTTATGGGAATCATTCAAAGACATTTCAGAAAGCTTCTTATCAAACATTTCATCACGCTCTTGCAAATAAAATGGAGGCTCAGAAAGTGCAGTAGAAGATTCAAAAAATTGGGGATCTCTGCCATGGAGGGGAAGCAATGTAGAAGATGGTACAGTGGTCTGAGACAAGGAAGCTACTACGAAATGAATAGTTGCCAATAGAAATACATCCAATGAGACATTTTCCGCTATACCCCATTGCTCTAACCACTCTGGTAAGGGAAACTGAAACACAACATCCGGATAGAGCGGATGGGTACATTCGGAATGAGATTTATTAGAATTTGGCAAAGTAGTGTGATATCTCTGCTCGTATTTATCGTTATAAACATGGGTAAAATCATCTTTATGTAATGGAAATAAAGTAGATTTCATCTGTGAAGAGAGAGCTGGAGATTGGTTTTGGGAAGGCGTGAATGAGGGATTGCACCCCCGATCATCTTTTCCTTTAGATTGAAATACCTCCGAAAAAGAGTGATCATGAAACAAGGATGCATCTTCCAACGTATTACTACCGCACAAAACTGAACCTGGACTATGGAATTCTTTTGTTGCTTTTTGAAATGTACTAAGAAAGTATGAGGAAGCATTTCTACTTTTTCCCATAAGATGAAAGGATGCTTCGTGAAGAATATTCCCAGGGACATACTGCAGGATCAACACAAGCGAGTTAAGTAAACGAATAAATCCATAAGAATACCCACATAACATAAAAAAAAGTAAACGAGGAACCACACTGCTTATACAGAGTGCAATATCTATAGATGACGATGATGCAACAATAGAAGTGCTGAGAGGGCCACCATGCTCTTTTCGAAATCGAAGTTCTTCTTCAGTATGGTGTAATGACTCTGCAGAATACCATAAATATTGAATCAAATACTGCGCAATAGGCCATTGACAAAAACCATTAGACACTGCATTTTCGGTTTCAAAAATCTTACAAAAAACTAGTGCATTATGAAATCCAACTGGACGAAAAATTTCCTTCAAAGAGCTTATGAAGAAATTCGGTGAATCAATTGCCGACGGCACAATGCCAAGGGGCGGCCAGAGCATTAAAGATTTTGAAAACATTCCCACACAACCTACGCTGTTCCATCTCTCTTGAGATTTGCAGCTTGCTTTCTCAGAAAAAGAGAAAAACAATGGAAGAGAATCAACGGATTCCCCCGTGTTCAATGTTTTCCAAGTATCTGACAAATCCGAACGTAATTTTACAGGCGATTTTCTCTTTTGTGATTCCTCTAGGCAATCAGATTGCTGAAAAATGGATGCGAGCGGTCGAATACGGGAAGGCATTAAAATTTGATTAGTGAGTTGAGAAATTAAAAGCATCATATCCATGAAGGTGTGTGTTGAATAACATCGACAAACAATCTGTAGTAGGTATTGACAAAGGAATTGAAGGCTTGCTACAGAGAAATTTTCCATCCTTTCTTTACTCGAATAGAAGCCTGCTAATGGAAATTCCTTAGCAGAAACGTTCAAAGCGTTTGTATACGGGGAAGAATTTTGAGTTTTCGTGACGCAGGTAGTCTCTGCAAATTTCATCCATGTATATAAAATGGAAAGCAAAAAACATCCGGTTTAGGTTTGCAAAAAAAAAAATTTTTGGCAAAAGAGAACAGGCAGATGTTATACAAAGAGCATGTAAAACAAAAAAAAACAGCACTCCAACCAAACTACTTTTTGCAAATGTATACTCTTTTTAATTTATGTCGTTTAAGGCCTGCTCTTTTTAACCCGAAAAATAACACACATCGTCAATCTGTTTTTTTTAAGTGTCACCTCATTTTGAATCCTCTCTGATGAAATTAAAAAACGGGTAAACCTTTTGATGTTCATCTAATAGGATAGCCTACGCACTTCTCTCTTTGCACACACTCAAAGAATGAAATTTACTGCTCTTTTAGCTCCTCTGATAGCATTCTTTTGACACATGCATCACGCCTACTTTGGAGTAAATTCTAGCTTTAAAAAATACAAAATAAATACGAAACGCAGAGAGTACGCTATGCAGAGGATTCCCAACAGAAAAGGAGAACAAAATGTGATAGCTAAGCGATTTCAATCCAAAAAAATAATTTACACACTCAAGCAAATTTTGAGTACACGGTGGTAAGGAAAGGTGCATCAAAACAGGCAAACCGTATTTATTCTATTCAATGTTTACATCCCCTTAACAACGAAATTTTCTCAATAGAATATTCCTTAACAACACACACCACGCATCCAGTTAAACAAATTCCAAGGTACAATGTAAGGAAAACCTTCACTATATACTCTGAGGAGAAGAAAATCCAACCGAATTTCTGCCGGGGCATTGAAACCAAAAGAAGATTCCTGATCCTCCCTACAGGTTCCCTCAGCTTCCAAATTTTCACTGCAGGCAGTTTCTGAATGAGAGGACAGAGTTCCCAACGTCTGTTCAGCAGTAAATACACCAAAAGAAGAAGCATCTTCTTGACCATAATTTTCTACAATAAGAGCCTTCCTTTGCTGAAAAAGAGAAGGAAGTGGAGAGGAGGTGAGAAAATGCAACGCCGAAGTAGACTGTAACACATCTTTTGCAACTGCATGCAAAGAAAGTATATTTTCCCGTAAATAGGAACGAGGAATGCCGTGAATTTTCCCAAAATGATAGGCTGTCACCGCCTTACAAAAACGATGTAATTCTAACGCCTCGATCTCACGTAAATCACCTACACATCTTTTCACAACAAAAAAAAACCCAACTATCCATGGAGAAATTAGAATGGATGAATGCACTTCATGAATCTGTATAGGCCATGAAGAAGTCATATAACATTCTTTTATAATTCAAATGTGAGATTTTAAGTAGGGGATCACACAAGTTTTTATTTGCAGGTGTGATTAGATATGTTACTGCAAAACATCCAAATAGGAATGAGCTTGAGAAATTTTTGAATAAAAATAAAACAAAGAGGAAAATCATGGGAAGTTTCGCACAGGCGTATACACAATAAGGTCTGCAACAAGGTCTAAAGAAAGGTAGAGAAGAAGGCATAGAGAAAGGAAAACTAGAGATAGCTCAAATATAAAAAAGATGACGAGAAAAAAATTTCCAATGTAAGACATCATCACACAACGACAGTAAACACCCTTTTGTAAACTAGAGAGCGTTATAACGCATCAAGATTAAAAAAGAGTTGCATAAAATTCGTTTTAAAGTGAACAAAGCATGTGTATCGTTGGTAAAGAGCAAGAAAAAATCAACAGGCATACAAGTACGTTTCCTTTTCACCTTAAACAAAATATGTATAACAAAACAAATCCAACAGAAGTTTTCAAAAGGTAAGGGGTCATACTTGTTTTTAAAAAAAAAATCAAGCATGGCCAAAATTGAGCAAAGACTATCCTCAACAAGAGAAAAAAAAAGTGTGGTGTATGTACACGGATGTATCAAAAAAAGGAAAACATACACTACACAGCCCTACCTCTTTAATGGATTCAAAACAAAATCTTTCTCCAAAAAAACAAGACGATAGGATTCCCACCATTCAAGGATATACGAAGTTACGGTGGACCATCCCATGCCATTTGAAAGAATAAATATACGCTCAACTGCAAGTTTAACATCTGTTTTACTAAAAGAATAGATAAGAAGATCGGATAAAGAATTAATAGGGGCAGAAGTAACTACGTAAGAAGAATCTATCTTGGTAAGAGGAGAAGACACATGCCTTTCAGTGGGAGGTAACAATGTAGAGAAAATGGAGCGACACAGTTGCAAGACTTCTTTTTGAGTCCATAAAAGGGATATCTGTGCTTTAAAAGATGCAAATTCCACTCGAGAGGCAATCGAAGTAGGCAAATGGAAATCGCTCGTATCAACACCTTCTCTACTAGGAAGAAGAGTAGGAGAGGAAGGCGTGTGGGAGGTACACAGCTTCTCAGTTGTTGAAGAGATTAAGGAAGAATAGAAATTTTTATAACATTTTTGAATTTCCATCAACCAAAGCATAGAGTCTCTATGAGGGCAAGACGCTACTACGTCTTCATGGGCCAGAGGATTGCAGAAAAATGCAGCCATTGGATAGGGGCTGCTCTGCAGTGAAAAATCGCATTCTGAAATATCTGCAGAGACAGAACAAACGTGAGGCTCCCACAAAGGGGGTGATTCTCCCTCCTCAGACATAGCCTGCCGCTTGGAGAATGTACTAGGAAAGGGGGAGAAGGAAGGCCATTGAATAAACGAGGATGGCGGACGTATATGTGTAGTAAAGCTGCCAGAGGGGCATCCTGTTTCCGTTTTTACAAGCAAACAAAGATATTCACACAGACGAGCAGCACAGAGTAAGCGAAGGGATCCATAAACGGACCATGCCTGAGAAGTAGACACATTTTTGTTCTCTGTGAGGGGAATAGGTGGCCTTTCTAGTGGGATAGCATCGTCATGGTTGTGTATATGTGAACCTAGTTCCAAAGAAGTCCACAGGGAGGAGGGAGAAGGATAGAGAGTATTCCAGGGTGGGTCCATGGTCTTCATTTCATCTTCAAAGAAAGGAAAAACAGGGGAAGGGATCACCTTAATACTAGAGAATTTATTACGGGCTACAGCCACTCTCCCGAGGCATGGAACAGCCAGCGTGGCCTCGGGGTGTCCATCAAGAAGGGGTAACGCCATGGGCTCTAATGGTGTGGGTGTGGCCACCTCTTTGGAAATTTTAAATAGCGTTTCAGTGGGAAATTTTGCAGAAATAACAGAGTGTGAATTTTCAGAAGCAATATTGGGTAACACTTCTAATGACTGAGAATCCATAGTCTGCTCCACAAGGCTAGAGATGGTCATGGAAGACTCCAAGGGATGGGAGGACTTCCTACAGGCAAAGAGAGGTGCGTTTTGGCTTGAAGGAAAAACGAAAGGAGGATCCGTAGCAGCGGTAGAGAGTGGATGATCCGAAATAACAAATGTTTCTTCTTCAAGTGGAATAGCTGTGGCCTCCATGGGTGTACATACACATGCATCCATGCCCATTGTATAGGGGATATCTGTCAATAAGCCTTGATAAGCCACCTATATAAATTTTTCAAAAAAAGTATAAAAAGTAATAGGACACAATAGAGGGAGATTAAAAACTCAAAACGTGGTGTCTTTTGTATACTAAAACACCATTCAAAAAAACCCTATAACTCGACATAAACAAAACAAGCACTTACAAATCACATCACTAAAGATTAAAAAAAATTATTTTAAATCCAAAAATGTCAAGAAATTTTTAAAAAAAAAAAAGCTAATGACAGAATAGAAAATCGTCTCAAGAATTGTTTTTTTATTAAAATAGAAATAAAATTTAACAGGATACATTAGGTTACTCTATTACTAAAATGGCAGGAATTCTCATCCCATTTTATTAAAAAAAAATTTAAATATTTAAAAAAACGTACACTTTCTAGAGTTTGTACATGGATTACATATAAAAAATATAAAAAAAAAGCTCAACAAAAACACAATGCAATGTGATTTTTTATATGAAATTTTCAGCTCAGAAAAAATTTGTTTTTGCAACTATTCCCAAATAGAAGCCGTGTGTTCTCTCTGTGTTACTCTGTCCAAACTCTAAGCAATTTTCGGTGTCTATACTTCGTAAAATTTCTCTGTAGTAGAAATCATATGCCGATAAGCGGTCTCCGCTGCAACCGTGATAGAGTTTCCCATGAATCCCTCGGGTTTAATCCAGCGTTCAGCTGTAGTGCGTGCCGTCTGAGCAAAAAAAAATTTTTGATAAAATATTTTTAATAAAAGTATGCATTTCCAACATGAATTTCATTGATTCTTCTAAATACTTCTTCTCTACTCTCAACAAAACTAATTTTTTTGTCATTTTATTTCCAAAATTTTCACCTAAAAACAGAGGAGCTACATATTTTCTACATAGTATGCAATGAGTGACAAACTATATAATTCTCTCCTATACCTTTCCTTTGCAGTCACTCTATAACTCTCCACATATGTATACTTTCTAAAAATAAAAAAAGGAATATCTTCCCCATACAGTTGCAAACATTTCACCTCAAATTTTTGCCCTCATTCAAAAAGCGTTTCCAACACAAAATTTTCGTAAAAAGGAATAACAGGATGAAATATTCGCCTCTCATTCTCTCATTTTATTTCTGGTTTCCCACAAGTCTCTCATTTTTTTTAACAATGCATACACACTCACTCTATTTTTTTAACAATGCATTCTCTCTCACTCTATTTTTTTAAGAGAATGTATTTACACCTTTTATCTACACGGAAAAATGGAAAAAATCGTACAGAAACATAGCAGAGAAAACCAGAGAAAACTACATCTCTACAAAAAAAAAATCTTAGTTTCAGTGTGCCTGAACCATGCACTAAGAAAATTCTATAGAAAGCAATAAAGTTTTGAATAAAAAAAAACAATCTTTTCTTCTTCTAATACCCTTTTGGATAAGGGATGAAACTCTTTTTTTATAAAAAGTTTACTAGTTACCTGCAAAATTTCTGTAGGTGAGGAACGCCCAATCGATGAATCTAAAGGAGAAATCAACGTCGTAGCCTCTTCCCAAAAGATCTTTGATAGCTGTAATGAAGTAAAGTCCGTCTGTTGGGAATCGTCCATGTGTGTTAGAGAGGGTACATTAGAGCGAAAGGTAGGTGAGAATACTCCATTTTTCTTCTCCTCTGTTCCAAAAGAAAGAATTTCTACAGAGCATCCTGCATGGGCCTCTATAGATGGACTGCCTTTGGATATCTTTATAGAAGTGTTATCCTCTTCTTTAGAAGAGATTCTATGACCAGACGTTGCCATAATTTTGGGTGATGCATCCATTTGTTGGTGGAAAACCGTGTGTGTATCCTCACACATCTGAAAACTAACTTCAACGGGCTCCAAACTAGTTCCCCTATAAGGTGCCATGCCGCTACCCAATACCTCCATAGACGTATTTCGTTTCTCCTCTAAATTCAAAGAAATAGCTCCTGGAGATGCAGAAAAAGAGGGATCTCTACCCAACTTTTGAAGAGATGTAGCAAAGGAAGTTCCCTCCAAAGAATGAACTGCATCCATTTCAACGCATTTCTCAACCCAAAGGTTACCCTCTTGGAAGGCATGCATAGTTTTGGTTCTATCCTCAGAAAGAAGAAGAGGGTTGGTTTCCTCACGTAGCAAGCTGCCTGGATCATCGCTAAGGGAAGAAGAAGGATGTACAGTGAGTTCAAGAGAAGCTGAAGAAGCTGCACAAGGTAGAGGCGAAGCAAGTAGAGAAGGATAAGAGAAAAGAAGAGTAGAGGAACACACAGATGGCGAGGATAAAGATGGGGGAACACCAGGAAATGGCTGAAGAGGGGAAGGGGGAGGAGGAGGGGAACGGTGGATAGTAGACGTAGGGGGAATACCATGAAATGGCTGAAGAGGGGGAGAAGAATCGGCAGCAGGAGTAGGGGGAACAAAACAATAGGCCATTTTGGGCTCAGAGAAAGAAATTCTTGAAGCTTCAAAGGCTGCCTCAGCAGCCCTATTGAAATGGAATCTCGTTGAAAAAATACAATCGTTCTGCTCTCTGTTTCTATCCCATAGAAAAACAGGAAAACGAAGCAAACTCTCTAACATTGACAAAACAAACGTAATGCATTTGGGAGGAAGTTGTGCGCCTTCCATAGGCGATCGAATCGTTTTAAAAAGTGTATTTTGACCAGGAATTACAAGTGAAGAAACAGTAAGATCATCCATACAAAAGGTTGGCTCAATAGGGGAAAACAAATGCCGTAAAACAAAGTTTTCCTCCTGTACCTCTGAAGTACGAAGGTGTGCCTACAAAAAAAAAATAGGAAAAAATTAGACACCATTTTGGGTAGCCAAATGCCTTTTCATCATGAAGAAAAATTAAAAAGAGTGTAATATAAAAGCAAGAAAAAACCAGGTGTAAGTAACGATATGAGGACTGCGCATAGAACATAAAGATATTAGCCTCAACCCATACCCCCACTCTAGAAGGGCGTAGAAGCAAACTAAAGGGAGAGAATTTTCATTAAAATTGCAAAAATGTATTCTGAGCTCTAAATCTTATGTTAAACTCCCCATATAAAAAAGAGGTCCATAATCTTTGTTTTCTCACACAATAAAAACTGTATGTGAAAACAAAAAGTATTTCAAAGTATTGAACAAACTGTTTACAGATTTATCCATTTTATTTTTATAAAAATATATGTGGGTGTATATACAAAAAAATAAGTCATCTCTCTTTTAAACAGTGTCTATAGATGTTCACATACCCACACAAAAAAAAATCAGTCTTTCGTTTTTAAATATAAACCTAATCCTCCACTTCTCCTTTTTAAAAAAAAACAGAATCACATTCTCTTTCCAAAGAGAGTAGTATCTATATATTAAAAAATTTTTTTTTAAAAACATACTCCCGGTATTTCAAAGTGTGGAGAATCTAAAGGGAGCGTTTTACTGGTTTCAATAGCCTTTGGTTGGAGCCTTTTGTTTGATTCCAAAGAAATAGAAGATGGCTGTATAGACAAAGAATTAGGAAACTCTGTAGTATCCTCTTGCAAAGGCAAGGTTTTCCAAAAAGGGTAAGACGCATGCGTGCCACATTTCATCTCGAAAATAGCGGGAATAGGAAAATTTCGAAGAGTAGAGCTAAGTATAGACTCTTTCAAATGAAGATATTTGATTTCACATAGAGAAATGAGAATTCGAAAATCACGTAAAGACCTCCATTTTTCTCCCTGTGGCCATAAGGAAGTACCATATTTGAAAATGATCTCAGCCAGAGGCATAAGAAGGTCAAAAAATGATAAAAAGAGAGTTTTGTCAACACAAAGTGCATCAATAGCCTCCAGAGTAAAAGTAGAATATGCCTCGGCGGTGGTAGTGCCGTCAGCACACTCCCAAAAAGGAGGAGAAAAAGAAACACTGTCAACAAAGGCGATGGGTGCAGAAGAGGCACAGTATCTCTCACCTCCCGCTGTAGAGGGGATCTCTGCCAGTATAGAATAATGATAGGCATGTAACGCTTCCAGTCCCCATTCCTTGTAAAATGGAGCACTCAAAACTATGGAAAGTCCACGTTCCATAGCTTGGGATAGCCAGATTCGGCCTTGACAAGAGAAAGATGGAGGTCCCACCAACGAAATTTCTCCTTGAAAATGCAGGGAGGACACATTCTCCAAACCAATATCTCTCTGCAAAGGGAAATCTGTGGCAGAAGAAATACAATGGGATGTAGAATCCGGCCGAGTAGAGTGGGGGAAAGGAGGGGGGGATGGCGGAGTAAAGAGAGGGAAAGGGGGGGGGGGC
>JADAQX010000966.1:0-17819 GCA_015476325.1 Cardiosporidium cionae | reverse complement strand
TCTCTCTCACCTTCCTCTCTCTCTCTCTCTCATCTTCCTCTTTCTCTCTCCCCTTCCTCTCTCTCTCTCTCACCTTCCTCTCTCTCTCTCACCTTCCTCTCTCTCTCTCACCTTCCTCTTTCTCTCTCACCTTCCTCTTTCTCTCTCTCACACCTTCCCTTCTCTTTCTCTCTCATAATTCAATGAGAAAATATGAGCATCCCTCCCAAAACACACCAGCCAATGCAACCACAGGAGACATTCTTGAAGAAAATATGGAAACTTCATTTTGTTTGTTTTGCTGCAAAAACAAAAAAAATCTATTTTTCCATAAGAAGAGGTAAGCAGAAGTATGTTTTATTTATGCATATCCATAATATGGGTATACAATCTCTTTTTCACAAAAGAAATGTGATTACATCTACAAAATAAAATAAATCACCATTAAATAATCTCTCGTTTCAAACATACACCCAGTGAGAATAAAACTTCTTCATTCCACTGCAATTCCAAACCTTTCTTTTATAAAATTGTAAAAGGTTATCAAATATCTTCACGTTCATAATTTTTCCACAGGAAAAAAATGCCTATTAAAAAGAAAAAACAAAATAAAAATTTCATGCCAAAATTTTTATAACCTCTTTTTTTCTTCAATTTTTTTTAATTTTATTAGTTTTTTTTCATTTTCTACTCCATATTCTCGCTTTTGTACTAACATTTCGAATTTCCTCTTCAATTTCTTCTTTAGGACCAATGGGAACATTCGTTAAGAAAATAGATCGCTGTTGGCATAACTCTACCTCAGCTGCTGTATGAGGAAACTCCCATTCAATGGCTAACTTCAATATATGTGTCTATGCAAAACAAAGTTAAAACGATGGAAGGAATATACAGTATATCATTTACAGGAAGAAGGTCAAAGGCTTCAGAGAATGGAGAGAAGAGTGAGAGGAAAGAGAGAAGAGGAATGAGGGGAGAGAAAGAGAGAGGAGAAGAATGAGGGGAGAGAGAGAGAGAAGAAGAATGAGGGGAGAGAGAGAGAGAAGAAGAATTAGGGAAGAGAAGGAGAGAGTAGAGGAATGCGGGGAGAGAGAGAGAGAGGAGAAGAATGAGGGGAGAGAGAGAGAGAGAGAAGAAGAATGAGGGGAGAGAAAGAGAGAGAAGAGGAATGAGTGGAGAGAGAGAGATTAGAGGAATGAGGGAAGAGAAAGAGAGAGAAAAGCAATGAGGGAAGAGAAAGAGAGAGAGTAGAGGAATGAGAGAAAAGAGAGAAAAGCAATGAGGGGAGAGAAAAGGAGAGAGAAGAGGAGAGAGAAAGTAGAGGAAGGAAAGAGAATAGGAGAGAAAAAAAGAGAGAAGAGGAATGAGTGGAGAGAGAAAAATTCACAGACAGTAAATGCACATATAGGTACACACAAGGAAAAAATTACTTGAGAGAAGAAATATGCATGGGATTGATCACAAGTAAGAAGAACAGACATCTTTATGATGTAATTCCATAAGAAGAATACCATGGAGGCCTATACCTTTTTTTGAAAATAAACAACCGAGAAAAACAATTACCTGAGGAAAATACCGTTTTCTAGGATTTAAAATTGAAAATGGATAAGAGGAATTGGAAAAAGAGGATTTGGTGAGACTGTACGTTGTAAAATCCTCAGGAAAGCTTTGAGGAAAAGGTAAAGCCAAATGCATACTCTAAATATAAATTTAAAAAAAATCAGAACAGAAAAGAATTGATAAAATAAAAAAAAAAGAATAGCTTCTTCGCATTACAATGTGGAGATTTACATACAAACTGCAATGAAAAAAATAAAAATAAAAATCAATTAAAAAAAATAATGAAGCGATAAGGACAAAGGCAATCAGTGTCACACTTTGTTAAAACATTGAAATCTGTGAATATTTCTATAAAAAAATATTTTCTACTTTGTAAAAAACGGCATATATAGTATGAGGTGTAGATTCGATTAACTAATAAACACGCAGGAAGATAATAGAAATAGAGAAAGGAAATGGAAATAGTATAGAGCAATGCACAAAACGAATGGAAAAAAAGTACAGCAGCTCCCATAAAAATGCAAAACAAGCAAATAGAACGTATTCCATCATGAAAACAGTAGAAAAAGTTGACCCTAATGCCAGATGAAAGCATCAAATACTTTTATTTTTAGTAAGATTTAAAAATAATATTATTTTAAGAATAGAAAAGATTCTATACACTTTTTTTTAACCTACCAAAGCATCTTCATCTTCTTTTTCTTTAGAGGTAGCAATGTCGTCAATTTCGAGGATATCCATACATTTTAAAAGACGATAAAGGAGGTGTTCCTTATACTCATCTATAGCACACACAAAAATATAATAGTTTCCATTGAATGCATAACAATAATCTAGGAATTCCTTGGCTCAGAGTGGCACGTGCAAGCAATGCTATCACTATAGGTAGAAACACATTTCTCTCTAAGTAAGACCAACCTATATTTACTTTGTTGCTTCTTGTAGGAATAAATTTAATGCCAAAAAAAATTACAACAAAAAAAAGCTTATGTTTCAGAAAGCACGTTTAATTTACCAGGAAAAAGTTTGAAGCATTTTTTAACAAATTGAAAGCGATGAGTGCAACCACGTCTTGAAATCTGCCTATAAGAGGCTAGTAATTGCTTCAGTTTTTCAATAGAATAATTAGATAAAAGTAAAATGCTGTCATGGCGAAATTCATCACGAGAAGTACTACACGAAAAGTTGTTCCATAATGAAGACGACTTCTTCAAAAGATATTGCTTCCGTTCTCTCTGAGTTACCAAGCGAGTAAAGGCTTGACATGAAAACGTAGCTTCCAGGCAAGCCAAATCAAAAAGATATGAGATAAGTTTTTCATCTTCCACTATTTGTAAAGCAGTCTTTGAATCTTCTGCAACTGTTTTCGTCTTTATTATTTGGCCTTCTATCTGGGGACCTTCGGCAGTCACGGAAGTTGTGGCGGGTGCGTGAACATCCGAATCTGCTTTTGCAGCACTTGACGGATCATTGCATAAAAAAGCTTTTCTCTCCACGATAAGCTCGGACACTATATCATTGGGTCTCTCAGCATTTTCAAAAATAGATATGTTCTCTTTTACCGCAAGAGAGGCACATCTTTGGGCAGAAACAACAATGGAAGTATTAAAGACAATTTGTGGAGTAACAACATTTAGCACAGACGTTTTTAAAACATAGGGACCGAAACGGATCGGAAATACACGCTTCACAGCCAGCGTCGAGCGATAGCAATGAGAAGAGAAAGCGATGGGAAAACGAAAATATTGACTGAGAAAGACCATCAGGAACATAAACTTAACTACTCCGGAACTCAAGATGGTTCACGATTCAAAGAAAAACTCAAACGTCAGCCCTTCACGAAAGAGAGAGGAAAGATGCGATAATTTTAGTATGTAAAGCACATGTACATACAGATTCCGAACTATTTTGCAACATCAACGCGTAGGCATTTTTGTGGATTCAAAGCAAACTGCGCAGTGCATAAATAGACAATAAGAGCAATATACAAGCCAAACATTGGAAGAGACTGGATGATTGATTTTTAATTTAGAGTTGACATACGAGCATTGAAGATTTCAATCGATTTCATAGAGTTGTTGAAGCGCAAAAAGGTTTTGTTAACTATTGACAGAAAGGAAGAACGTCATCTTGTGAATTTTGTCAAGAAAAAACTTCACTTTACTTAACCAATTCTTTGGGCTTCATGTGTATTCCTTTTCCGTTTTGGAGGATTTTTTGCGCGTTTTTTCCTTTTGAGTAGATGGAGGTATGCACATTTTTTCACTGCCATGGTACGATGGATATTGTAGTAGAACAAAGCTAAACTACATTCGAATGTATTAAATGATTTATATCAATAAAGTAGCCTGCTTAGCTTAGTTGGTAGAGCGTCCGCTTAGTAAGCGGGCGGTCGTGAGTTCGATTCTCACAGTAGGCTGTTATTTTATTGTCATTGCTATGTAACGAATTCTTTTGCTGTTGATGCAATGAATATGTTCTTTCACAAGTACACATCTTTCCTTTCGATTTTTCTGAATACTTTTTCTGCCTATACTACATGATAAAATGAAAATCTCCTACATTTAAATGTGAATCAATAAAAACCACTAGCCGTGTGGTAGCTACAGCGCCTTTCGCACACCCTTAAAAGAAAACGTGGCCATTCATGCATTGCTCGCATATGAAGAATCAATCTGATGTTGCAATTTATATTGTAGCAAGAACAGTTATCAATTCAACTCTTTTTCTTTCACTTATAAATGATTTGCTTAATAAATGTTTTATTTACTTCAACTAAAAACCTTTTTCGAACAAGCTTTTGATACGAATAAATAAACGTAACCGAAATGTAGAGAAAGTTATCAATAAAATGAAGATGTCTCTCTCATCTCCATTAACGTTTAATTTCTTTGAAAAAATACAGTATCTTTAACTTTTTGCGCGAATGATAAAAAAGATATTTGCGTATACAAGGAAAAAGAATATTGGGGCATCATCAAAATTACGTGCATTAGGTATTGCGTTGGCAATCGTGAATCAACAACAGCAGTTTTCATAGTTTTTTACAGGATCAAAAATGCTATCATTGCTGGGCGCTATTTTTGCTTGTTGATAATTTCTTATTTCTTGATTGCATAGAATGTTGCAATAACACAACTTAATCAGAAGAAATAAATGTTGATCAACTAACTCTTAAGAACTACAGTCTCGGTTAGAAGAATGTACTTTTTTTTCGCGCTTTTATATCACTTCTGCCACACTATCTGAAGGGCAACTAGTTTATATAGATAGAACAATTTGGGATTATAAAGTGTGCCAGCAAGAAGACCTTGCTCACACACGGTAGATTTTCGTTGTTTTGAAGTTAAGCATTTATCTGAATACACATTTAGCTATTCAAACTTAGCTAACATATCAAATGGTGGCAGGACGAATTTATTAAATGGAGGTAGTTTCTATTTCAAAACGAAGAACTTTCATTACAGAAAAATAATTTTGGAAAGGTTCACTGTAGCAAAATAATAAAAACGGCTTGCTTCTACTGTAACAAAATATAGCTTTGCAATATGCAGCGCGTATGTCGGGGAAAATCAGAAACTGATTGTGCATACTTTTATAGAAAGCTCTCCATCACAGTTCTTTTTGCTTCTTTTTTTTTGCTTAAGATATGTGATATTTCTTAAACAAAAACTACGTAAGCATCCAATATGTTCCGCAAAATCGTGTATACACTTGTAAACGTATTTTCTTTTTTAGAAATAATTGAAACCAAGAGAATATGCAAGTACTTTGCACTTGTTAAACTGAAAAAATTTGTAAAAAACTTTAACGGGGATTAATTGCTTGCTGCTAAAATGAAACGGAGCCACTTCTTGAGAAGATTATATCACATTGGAATTACTTCGGTGCAACTATAAATACGTTCTACTAACCTTTACAGTTTTTTGGGATTCTCACACAGTTTTGATGTGCCTAGATAATTTAGGCAGCACAGACAGCGATTGTCAAAAGAAGTTAAGATCAACGGACGATTGTGTCGATACAACTTTGTTACTTAACTGAACGATGATTTTTATTATTCTTACAATTAATTTTCTTAGAATTTCTATTGCTATAATCGAATTTGATGTTCTACGTTGAATTATTTTCTTTTATTTACGAATAGATATTTTCGGTTACAAGTTTTACTTTTTGTTTTCATGGTGTGAAACGTCCAGTTTCTTCTGTTAGTAATTTGCGGTGGGCTCTTACGAGTAAGGAGCGTTGGTGGAGCTCATTACAAAATTATATAATCATTTTACCTTCTCTTAAAATACATTTGGCGCTAGCTTTCTATAAATTAACTTATTTGAGGTTTACTGCTTTTAAGTTTGCTTTCGAGCAGTCGGGTTTCTGGATCCGCGTTAACTTACGGATATATCAGTGTGCATTTTAACTATATTATCATTGCACTATGCTCTTAAAATATCTGAACTCTATCTTGTGCAACACATCGCCTTTTGTGATGTAGTAGTGGATACTTTAAGAAGGATGATTTAAAGGGTATAAATGGAAGAGAATATTGGGCTCCATTACCGAGCACAATTCAAATAGTAGGTATTTTATGGGAAAATTGAAACCAGGGCACTTATTAGTAATTTTAAACACATTTTCACCGGAATGACATGCTAGATATACAACATGAAAATAATTCACTCCTTTCAAAACTAAACATGTATTTAAGAAACATGGAAAAAATAATAAGAAAAAGGCTAATTAAGAAAAAGGTCTAGCTTAGATAAGGTTACTTCTATTATCCTGGCAGTATACTTGCGTATGGTTAACTTTTTTTTTCATTTCTTGTCATCCGGATCTTATAATTCATAGATCGCTAATCCGATCAAGATTGAACGTGTGCACTCAAATGTAATCCAATTTGGCTCAGTCTTTATCTACAATTCTTTACTCATAGGAAACTGATTCAGTCGTAAGCAATACTGATAGCATACTTCAACTAAGCACAGTTGGCTCCTATAATTTTCTAATTTTTACATGTGCTTCCTTCGCTAATTTGTCTTATCAGTGAGTTGTGGAAAATATTGATACATTCATTGATGATTCCCAACTAGAACAAACCTTGCTCTTCTTCTTGAGCGACGCTGCATTTTTGTCTATGAATGTGCATATCTTTGCAAAGTGTAGAAACCGAAAGTAACACTCCAATACTGCATTAAGATAAAAATTTATTAGTTGCAACTAACATGTTGTACGTATGGTATGTCATGTTTCTGTTAAGCAAATGACTCTTTCTTTATAGCTATTACATATTTTGGCAACATAAATTCTTGTTGATAGTACCGCTGTGCACCTACATGAATTTAAACCAAACTTATGCACAAAGTTCCCCGAATGGCCTCAAACGGTTTTCGACTGGTGAGTATTAGATTAAATTCTGAATGAATGATGATATTTGTTAAACTGTTTTTGTAGTAGCAACAGGATACTTTAGCTGCAAAAGGAACAGCTGATTGGCTGTTTTGTATAACTTAAGCTGTGGCAAGTGCTTTTCTATCATCCACTTCCAACGAAAAACACGTATTATTCCAACGGAATTACTCAGCAAATTCTGTGCTTTTAACTCTCAAATTGTCTAACCGCACTTTGGTTCAGCATTAGGATGTTGCTAATAATCTCAAAATTACTTCAAAATGAAATTCATTTGGTATATGTTCTTTTTGTGAAAGAAAATATTAGTGCACGTATGCTGAGGGGATTGGAAAGTTCACATCACTTTGGGCGTAAGCAGTGGATCACTATTATTGTATATTACCAAGTATTTCACAATAACGCTTCCCGCACATTAATAAAGGACAAAAGTTTGGCAACCCTTTTCACTTGAACAGAACGATGTGAAAATAGTAGAACCCGGTCCGAGTAGTTATTCAACTTTCCTAGCCTGAAGTACTGCGTTTTACAAAAGAGAACGTCATAAACTCTAAAGTACTGTGATACTTATATTAATTTGCCTTTGAAATTGGAAAACGCATCTTCGTTTGACTCATGGCTAGCCTATCAAAAATAAAACGCGTTTTGGCTTTCTCGCTTCTGCTTTTGATTGGTGTCGTAATCCTATTTCGTTACTATGAATTCGACGATGGCCAGAAATTTTGCGTGCTTTCTTCTGATCGACCGGACCGCAATAACCCTCCTGTTTGGGAGTATGAGCCAACACAAAACACGCATAGAAACATAGGTATGTGTAATTTGAAGAAGATCCTTTCGAGCATGGATATTCCAGTTTCTCTCCTGTAATGCACATTGGCCATTCTTGCTACGCTTTTTCCCCATAATTTTGCTAAACATGCAAGCGCTTTTTGGCATGATGCCTACATTGGAATTGTCGATGCGACTTATGTAGCGTTGCCATGCAAAATCAACGATGCGTGCTGCCAGAATTAAAAAATAAACTCATCACTTGTTCTATTGCATACGCTTTATATCAGCTTATGCTTCGGCATAGACCCTGTTACGTATCTCTACGCGAGTTTGACTCCCGTTTTAAATTATGTCGCATTTCCTTTCAAAAATATGTAACTGGTATAGTTAATACTGCAAACTGTGAGACTCCCACTAAGAGAAAGAATCCTTGCAGCATTTTCTATGCAGTGTTGTTTTCAATAAAATCCTTTTTCTTGTTGCAATGACAATTTGCACTACTTTTATCCGAGTAAAAACATGATATAGTGTAATATGTTGCAGAGTTATGCTTCATTTTCAGGACTTCAAAGTTCTTCTTGTGCAATGATATTGATACAGTTTTAAATCAACTAAAAATGAATGACAAATATACTTATTATGAATACTGAGTATTTTTCTATAACAATAATTTTTCAACAGTTTTTTCTTGAAAGTTTCACAGCTTGTAAGAAAATGTGTTGGGTTTTGAGTGCTTTGTTCTTAAAGAAGTAGGTCTGCTTATCGATTTATGACTTATTTTTGTATTGAATTTTATGACAGTAGATGTAATTGTTCAGAATGGTGATGCCACCTTTTTCACTTTATATAGAGTTTTATATGGTGAATTAAGATTGCATTGTTTATAAATGTTTGAGTATTTTCTCATATAATGCTAGTGCAGATGAGGCTGGTTGCCTACGTTGCAACTACCTATTTGGATTGTACGAAATATTTAGATTTCCTGTTTTATTTTAGGAGGGCAAGGATGCCTTGAGGATTTAGTAACCTATGTCAATGGTCTTAGAGCTGGACCAGATTCCATTGTTGCTTCATCGGTAGATTAAAACTTACATAGCTTGTTCTGTTTTAAATTTCTTTCTATATGAGAACTTCAAAAAATGTAGTGGAGTGCCTTCCATTTGAAAGTAAATTCTTCTTCTTACTCTTGGTTCTGAAAGAGTAAGAGTTCGGAAAACATTTTTACATAGTTTCTAAATTTCCCTACTGGATTCATTGGATGGAAAATCAAAGATTTTAATGAGTTTAGCAAAGCGCTGCAAGTGTATGTACACTTGTCCAGTTAATGGGCATGTGTTCCTTGTCGTATACTGCAAATTTTTCTTCTAATTTTAAAGGAAAACATTTTTTATATGCATGATATGCATTTTAATTAGGATGACAAATTCTCATTGGAAGTACAGTTAAATTTGATTTTCCAATTGCTACAACAAGAATTTCCTGGTGGCTATTGGATAAATAGTGACTGGCATCTAAATCACAATGCAGGTGTTACATCAAAATATATTCTACCTACACTTTCTGCGTTGCATTTTTTCTGTTTTTTATGTTCGTTAAACGTAGAAACATATGCAAAAAACGTTATCTAAAACCCACATTGCATTGTGTGAAATTTCTGGTATTTCTGTTTAAATAAAGCGTTTATATGCTGTTCTGTCATTTCATTGTGTATTATCATTTGATGAATACAAATTACAGTTATTTTATTAGATAAAATTACTTCCCTTAGAAAATCCCACAAAATGTGTTTTTGATGGTTTTTCTATGATATTTGTATAAAACGAAAGGTGTAACTGGCCAGATGAAACTTCTTTATGCCGATATAAACGAATACATTTTGATATTTGGAAATTCGTTTGGGCATGGGGGCTATGCCGGATTATTTGATTTCGATGTATGGGATTTTGTTTTAGAGGTATGTACTCTGTCCATGATGTGAAGTGGCTGCATGTACGCACCACCTATCTCCATTATGATGCAGGATGTGTCTACGTTTCATCTACATTGAAACAAAAGAATAAATATTTGAACTATATCTGTTTTAGCAGTAGTCTCTTGCATATTTTGAAAATTAATTTCAGGGTGTGCATGTGACTCAAACACCTGGAAATTTAGTGAGACATAACTTTACAGCAGTCAAAACAACTACGTCTGATATCGTCACCTTTTTACCACGTAGAACGCAAAAAGTATATCGAAGTTTGGTGCGTTTTATTCAAAATGTTAAAACATGCAATTTGAAATGATAATCTTCACTGCATCTCGTGGAATTTCTATTGAGAAAAATGTTTTATCGTACTATTGGATAAGAGAATGTGCATATAAATGGACAATTGCCAAAGAACGCGATGAAGGGAAATTTTTGTGGGAAATGGTAGTTTTGGCGAGTAGGGAGAGACAGCATCAAAAGGGAATGAAAACGTAAAAGTCTGCGTAGTAGTTCTATAAGGGGTTAAAATACACTGCTCGTTTAAGCTAAGCATGTGTTTGAAAACGTAGAAATAGGTATCGTATTCAATCATTTCACGGTGAGAAAATAAGTAGAAATCCCATATGCAGAAATTTAAGATGTACATTTAAATAGATCCTTCAACTACAAGGGTTTCTCACTGAGGGTCTCCCTTTGATGGAGCTATTAAAAAAGTATCTTCAAACGTGGAAGCGTGTACATTATGCATAGCTATTACTTCATTAAAAAATGGTTTACATTCTTTAATGGAGTATCTTCTATTATAGAGAAAGAATGTTTGTCTCTGAATGGATGTTTATATGCATTGTAAATGCATAGCATTTTATATTAAGTCCCGCTTATTCAGAAGAGTATAGTAACATAGTAATAGGAGTATAAATATATTCCTTTCATAAACACTTAGGCTTTTTAGTTCTCAAGTGTGTGCTACCACTTTCTGCGCCTTAAAAAAGGTAGGAATTCTTTTCGTAAATTTGTTTGAATCGTGCTGCAGGATCCAAACGGGGCCATTCTACTAGAATATGCTCACGGAAAGATAGCTCCTAGTTTCTATCGTTCTGTTATAGTACCGACACTGTTTTATTCACTGGATTTCAGGTTTGAGTGTATGTACTTGGTATAATTCACAAAACAACGCAAAGCAGGGAGAGTTGCTGATAGAAACACGACTAGAAAGTGTGTACTGTCGTTTTTTGAGAGTAACTGAGGGGAGAATTACCGCTGGGAATTAGTATAAAACTTGGCAAGTTCCCTGCACAATAGTAGCGCTTTCTTTTTTCTAAAGCATAGAGTGAAGTTACTCTGACAACTACGGGGTTTAAAACTACAAGCAAGTAGAACTCAGTTCATTATTTCATTTTTTGTAGTTCGGCTTGGTGTTCAATTTCGAATTTTGGCTATTCAACTATCATGAACTCTATACTTGGCAGGAGTGGAGTGAACAACTCGACACCTCCTGACTCTGGTAGCGAAGAATTATAGATTATAGGCAACAAGAATTGTAATATGAAAGTTAACATTATCGCACGTTCCACGTTCTAATTTTTGCAATACTTTTTTTAATTCTTCTTTGTTGAGTTATCATTCGGAAGATAGGTTTTTAACCAAAATTATACGAGATTCTGAATTGTAGTTACGACCTTATTTAACCTTTCTCTGTGCAATTGTACTTTCTGATCGTACTGAATTTGTCTATGTAATTGAAAAATGCTCAAAGTGACATACATTTATTTTTTTAACCTCCAAAAAAGGTGTTGTTGATTTTGTACTCTACTTAATCAAAATTTTACCTTTTTCTCGTACAAATGTTGAACTTATATGTCCTATGTGGAACTATTTGACCTGAGAATTTAAGAGTCTCTTTCTGTTACGAAAACGTTATTGTTTATCATTACTTGAACTTAAAAGCAAAATTAAAACACCAAGTAGATAGAGAGACTTATTTCTAGTATTATTCCACAAGACAGCCCATAGATATATGATGACCATGCATAGCCAACATTTCTTTTTTCACAACAAACTTCTTAAAGTTCGCTTCTTAATTCTTTAAAGTTGACAATTTGCGAAAACTTAGGGCATGTAAGAGAATATGTAGCTTTTATACCCAGTTTGTTTCGTAGTCTTCGAATATGAGAATAGAAGTGTATGGAGATCAACACGTCCTGAAATTGCAAGAAATTCTCGTTCATATCACATTTACTAATATTTTCAAATGGTAATTTCTCTTCTTCAGAAAATCTGCCACTAGTTAAGCGTGTTCCCTTTGCGCACTACATATAAAATAAGCTAGATAAAAGTGGAAAGGCTTTTTAATTCACAAAAATAGCTGGTCAGAGCAGATTTGCAAGAAGTTATGGAAATGAATGCTTGAAACCACGAGTAATTTAATGCCTCATTGATTGTTTTGAAATGATGCAGTTCCTTGTTCACTTCAATGTCTTGACTAATTTTGTTTTATTGCTTCAACTAAAGACTAATGAAATCGATTGCAAAGGAATTGAAAGATTGTAATTTTGGTTGGGCAATGCTGTACTTGTTTTGGTGTAAAATTTTGCTCCATAGTTAGCATTTAGGTCGTTAAAAATTTCTAATTAACTTGTATCATAGTAACAACAGGTTTATGCTTCTCAAAGTAAAGAAAGATGTTACTAATGCTTAAGATCAATAAATTTTTCCTATTTCGTTTAGCTACTTTTTTTGTTAACATTTAGTTTTGATATTATATTCATATTCTCTTAATCCAAGTAAAGTCTATTTAGCAATTACTCCGTTGACGGCAGTAATGTGTTGATTATTCTTTACGTATTTGTGAATTGTGCAGCGAAAAAGAATTATGCCTGCTTGGTCATCCTCTCAGCTAATTAGAAGCAATATTAAATAGTCCAATACAGAAGTACTATAGATGGCGTCGCCATTTGCAAAATAGAACACAAATATTGCATATTTCTTCTTTCATGAATGGATATAGGCTTAAATTTAGATTTTATATCGATAAGAATTACTCCTTTGCATTAAAGTATACGATTTTATAAGCGAAATAGGTCATTTTTTGCTTCTTAATATACTCTTCTTTCATTCTCTTTCAGTAAAGGAATTTTTGTGTTTATATTTTTTTGGATGTATTCACATATTCAAATTTAGCACATGTATACAAAAGAATTAATTGCTAGATGAATTAGCACATAAATTTTTAATGTTTTATTGATACTTTTCAATTACATATGGGATTTTTTTCTTGTAAGATAGAACAAGAATTAGTTCTTATTTCATTACTCAAGCCATGACGTAAGGGACACCTGGTGTTTTGGTTAATGTTATCTACAACAAAAGTGATACATTTTGTTGATCTCACATTGGATTATATGCATTTTTCCCGTTTTTACAAAACCACAGAGTTTTCGTATGTTTATTTGCAACAATGGTATTTCACTAACGCAGTATTATAGTTTCGCATCGAGGTAATAAAGGAAAGGGTTTATGACTGCAAAAATGATACAGTGTAATCCATGTTTTGTTTGAAAGCAAGTATGTCAAAAAAATAAGCTTACACATCTTGCAGTATCTCTATGTATTAAATATTGTTTAAAAACAACAGAAAAAGCATTATCAAATGTTAATGCCCCGTAAAGTCATTTCATTGCAGCGCAACAAAAAGTAGCCGACTCAAATAGTATACAAGAGTATCATTCTCTTTTATAGATCATTCTTCAATTTTAAACGGTATGCAATTGCGAAATGGCATGGTATCATAAACAAACAAAAACTATAGTCCGCGTTTGAAGGAAGCCAGTTTTTTGTTAGAAAAAGAATATCGAGCAGGTGAAGCAAATTTATGCGCTGGTTATGTCAGTACCAATGAGACCTGGGGAACATGGCCTTCTTACTCTTACTATTTATACTGTTGCAGTAGAAATTCAAAAGAATTCTCGTAAATTCATGCTATTTTGCAGTTAATTTTCTTTGAGAATTATTATATTTCTGAAGTATAAAACAACTTTTTTTACTTCTACACGTTTATATTTTTGTTTAATCAAATTTCCTGTCAAGCACTCCGTCTTTATTTTTGCCATCTCCATGAACTTACTGTATTCTATCCGAGTTGACATCACGGCGACTGTCGTTTTGAGTGCTGACAAATATATCCAGTTGAGAGGGAGCACGAAATTCTGAAACGTGCTAATCTGTGGTTCTTCTCAGCCATTTGTGCCATCTTCTGCTCTTTTGCAGTGACGCTTTCGTTCATTTTTCCCCTTAATTTAGCATGGCTTGCTCGTTATAGCTGTTTTTGAAGCAGTGAGTACGGCAGCTTTTAACGTGTTATGTTTGCCACTACTTTTTTTTGAAACCCAATAGCAAAGTAATAGGGGATAGTAAAAGTTTTTGATGAATGAAGACGGAGTAAATATCATTGCATATAAAGGGTTTTCTCTCCTGGAATGAGAGGTACTATTTTCTTTCTGAAGCCGTATTCCTTGATTTGAGAAGATTTGCTTTTTTCCTGATGATGACGTAGGCCATAGAACAACGATTTCCTATTGCATTTTTCTAACGGCTGTAGTTTCTTGGAGTTTCCTTTCAGGAAATTTGCCGCTTCCTGTTTCATTACCACTAGCTGCCATTTGCGGTTCTCTTCTTATCTCATTATTTCAAGTTTTGTTTCCTTGCGTGTATTTTCTCCTTATCATTCCTGTTACCTTCCATAGCTATTCAAACACCTTGCCCCATCATTGTTTCACCGTAGTTTATTTTTTTCCCTATGGATTCAATGAAATCGGACTCCCTCTCTACGGGCCCGGCCCTTATGAAGGGTGGGTCGCACAAATTTGCTGTAAAGAACAAAACACCGGCAGCAGTTCAAATTACAGCCGAGCAGTTGCTATTAGAAGCAGTTCAGCGGCAAGCAGACGATGTACGACCTCCATCCGTACGAATTGTCGATCAAGAAGAATTGCAAAGCTATAGGTATCTTTTGTTGTATATGGAGTAGAGAAACGTACATATTCAGAAAAATAGCTGATGAAATGACGTTTCTTGTTAGTGTATGCACGCAGCAAAAGTTTAAAAAAAAATGATGTACGATTTCGTAGAGGCTGCTTGGTATATTATTTCGTAGAAAGGTTGCACAGAATTCTCCTTTCTCTGCCTACATTTGGTAGTCCCTAATTATTTGGAACGCGAGGCAGAGATCCCTTTATGCAATTTCCTACATTGTTGAGTGTAGTGTAAACTTTTGTATTGATTTTCAATTGGAAAGGTTTTACATATCTAATCTATGACAAGCTCATATTATTTCCTGGGTAAAATAGTTCCTCTTTTTCTATTTTTATTGTGTGGCTCACATGTTTGCGTTGCTCTGAGTTTTTTATTTGATAATTTCCTCAGTTTCATTTTCCTTCTTGTTCAATTTCAATCTCATCTCTTCACTCTTATCTTTCTGTCTATTCATTTTTCTGTATCAGAATTCGTAAAAGAAAGGAATATGAAGATACACTCCGCCGGCAGAGGCACCACATGGGAACTTGGATTGCTTATGCTCAATGGGAGGCTGCTCAGAAGGAGTTTCGTAGGTCCTGTCACTTTTTCCTTTTCATGTACACCTCTCTGGGTGATTTTTGGATATAATTTGAGTTATATCCTTTTAGCTATATATACATATGGAACATCTGTTCTATACACACGATCCTACTCCCTTTGGTTTCTACCGCTATCTCTATGTATACAGATACAAACCTGCTTAGATAAAGGTGTTTATATCTTCTGTTTCCTTCCTTCTTTCTCTAAATCTCCCGTGTCGTGTAGGCAATCAAATTTTTTTATCACGTAATCTATATTTTTCTGGGGCTTCTAAACTTACATATTCCTTATTCTTCATTTTTTTTAATATTCTTTATCTCTCTCTCTCTCGCATCTCATGTTTCCCTCTCTCTCACATGTAGTTATTTTTGTCAATTTGATTAGTGTTTTTATTCTTTTACAGAGCACGTTCTATCTTTGAAAGAGCATTGAATTTGGATTATCAAAATACAACAATATGGCAAAAATATATTGAAATGGAGATTAAGAATAAATTCATCAATTCTGCTAGGAATCTCTATGATCGTGTGTGTCAACTTCTTCCTCGTGTAGATCATTTTTGGTTTAAATATGCTCATATGGAGGAATTATTATCGAATTATGCAGGTGCTCGAAGTATATTTGAAAGGTATGCTTTAGAGGAAAATAAAGGTAGTTTTTAATTCTTAAAGATAAAACTAAAAATCATTATTTTAATTTAAACGAATTCACAAAACGTTTTGGACTAATTTGAGGCAGTATTCTGAGGGGAGGAATCAATCGTAGCAATTTTTATGAGAGAGGGAAGAGATAGGGTAGAAAAAGAAGGGGGAGAAACTGAGCGAGATAGCGATAGAGAGAAATGGGAGGGGATAGAGTGTAGAGAGAAGAAAGAAAAAATGTGAGAGAAAAAGAAGGTGGAGGGGAGAAATACGAGAGAAAGAGAGAGGATAAAGAATAGAGCATAGAGCGTGAGGATTGATTCAGAGAGTATGGAGAGAAAGAAATAAAAGAAAGAGAAAAAATTACCGCATTGTCAATGGCATAGGCAGTGTTAAATACTTTTCTAAATATTGTTTTTTTAAATGCGAAATTTATACTAACGAAAGGGTATGTAAAAATGTATGTAATTTATTTTACATTTTATTCATTTTGATTTTAAATAAAAAATAATATATTTTATTAGATGGATGGAATGGAATCCAGACGATAAAGGATGGATGATGTATATTCGTTTTGAAGAACGATGTGGAGAACTTGAGCGATGCAGACAAATATTTGAGAGGTAATAGTACAAAAATAAATTTTTAAATTTTTTTATAGGAAATATATACTGCCTTTTTTAATACACCATGGATTATAAAAACTATTTTGGTAGGAGATAAAACGATGTTTGTTTGTAGGGATTGCATAAAATTGTTTAATTTTTCTTCTTTTATCCACTTACATTTTAGTTTACAAAAATTTTGTTTTATAACATTTCTTTTTTACTTTTTAGCTTTTGAAAAAGAGTTCTTTTTAATCTTTTTTTAACAACGATATATTCATTTTTAAAAAATTCGTATTTTTTTATGCATTCGTTTTAAATTTTTTTTCTAATTTTTTATGAATCCTTTTTTTATTATAATTTTTTTTTACATTGCTTTTTAAATTATTATAAAATTATTTTATTATGTTTTTTTATAGATATTTGAGTTTTCATCCTACACAAGAAGCATTTTTAAGATTTAGTAAATTTGAAGAACAACGTCGAAATATTACAAGAGCTCGTGCAGGCTTTGAAAAAGCGGTGAAATTCGTATTAAATATACTAGTTGTAAAATTATAATGTTATAAATTATACTATACTTGTATACTGTTGGTATTAATACTATTTTAATAGTATAAATATGATTTATAATAACACTATATTATAATGTTATAAATTATACTACTCTAGTATAAAGTATATTCTATTGTTATAAATTGTATTCTACTGTTGTTATTAATACTATTTTAATAGTATAAATATGATTTATAGTAATACTATATTATAATGTTATAAATTATAATAGTATAGAGACATATTTTTTTGTCAGATTGAACTTCTTCCAGCTGAAGCGTTAGATGAAAATTTTTATATAAAATTTGCAAAATTTGAAGAACGTCAACATGAGAAAGAACGGTGAGAAACTTTTTAATACTTTTTTTTTTAAAAATAAAAAAAATTCAAATCATTGTAATGATATTTAGTATAATAATTTCAGTTTCTTATTTTTCTGTAATGATCTCTTCTAAAATTTTTTAGACAAATTTTTTTATAATTTTATAGTAAATTTTTTTTAAATAGTATTTTACTATTTTTTTTTTCTTTTATTTTATTATTTTTTTATTTTATTTTATTATTTTTTAATTTAATTTTATTATTTTTTAAATAGTATATTATTTTTTTTTAATTTTATTATTTTTTAAATAGTATTTTATTATTTTTTTTATAGTATTTTATTTTTTTTTTTATAATATTTTATTATTTTTTTTATAGTGTGACTGTCTTTTATAAGCA
>JADAQX010000138.1:0-81513 GCA_015476325.1 Cardiosporidium cionae | reverse complement strand
TCTCATTCTCTCTCTTTTTATAGCACTTCTTTTTCTCAATTTTTCTCTGTAGAATTCTAGTGTGTGTTTTTTTTTTTTCTCTCTTCTCTGTAACACTCTACTAGTTTCTAAGAGAAAGATGAGGATTAAGAGAGGAGAAACTTTTGAATAAAAATGGAAAAGATAGTTTTTTATTCATTTATTATTCCTAGTTGAATGAGGCGCAGTCAATGGCCTTACAAAAAGAAGAAGGGAAAACCATCATCTACCAGAGGTATAGAGAGAAATCCTATCTATTCTATTTTTTTTTTTTATTTCAATAAAGTAGTTTTCTTCTTTTTCTAGTTTAAAAACAATATCTCATCACTACTATTTAAATTGTTTTTGAGTAGCTTTTCACAGCCCTGATGTTGCTATACATTGTGTTTCTCTCAAGAAATTTTTAATTGAAAATATAGAAAAGAAAGAGAGAGTTCATCTAATTTTTCACCTTTATTTTTCTCTTCAGTTTTGGTCACGAATGGAGACCTTTTGGAAATCCCAAGCGTATTCGCCCCTTTCAATCTGTAATTCTTGCTGGTAGCTTGTGAAACCTTTATAATATCCATGTTATCTATAGATTCTCTTTTGGTTTTCTTTTTATCTTCTTTTCTATCTAGGCATGAAAAGATAGATAGAAATAGGTCTTTGTCCATTTTCATAACGAGAGAGATTTGTTTTTTTGTAAGAAAACAAAAGAGAAATACCCTCTAAATTGGAGGGGGAGAGAGAGGGGAAGAGGGAGAGGGGAGGAAGGGAGAGGGGAGGAAGGAGAGGGGAGGAAGGGAGAGGGAGAGAATAAATAGAGAGAGAGAGAGAATAAATAGAGAGAGAGGGAGAGAATAAAAAGAGAGAGAGAGAATAAATAGAGAGAGAGAGAGAATAACGAGAGGGAGATGCATTCGAGAGAAAAAACGATTGCAATGTTTCCCCTTTTACATCACCTTGCATTCTGTTTAGATATGGATTACTATAAAATTTATTGCCCTTGTGTTCTTCATATTCTTTTTCATGTGGGTGGGAATTTCTTCTATTTTTTATAAAAGACAACCGCATATAGAGTGTGTTAAAGCAGAGTGTTGCATTTTTTCTCATTCTATCTTTCTCTCTTTCCATGTATAGAATGATACATTTATTTTGAAGGGGAAACTTTTTTTTTATATAAATTTGGATTTTTTTTCTTTTCTTTAGAGGGTGTAGCTGAGAGAGTGTTGCAAGATATTATGGATTTTCTGAATGGATCCAAATGGTATTTTGAAAGAGGCATTCCTTACAGACGTGGCTATCTTTTACATGGCCCTCCTGTATGTTAAGTTACAACCAGGATAGAGAATAAAATTCTATTTTTTTATTATGGAGAAAAAATTCTTTTTTTATGGGGGTATATACATTATTTCCTTTCTTTTTGGATATTTTTCTCTGTAAAATTTCATGTTTTTTTATAATTTAAAAAGATTTTTCTCTTTATTATAGAGAAAATTCTATTTTTATGGGGGGTATATACATTATTTCCTTTCTTTTGGGATATTTTTCTCTATAAAATTTCATATTTCTTTTTTATAATTGTTTTTTAAACGCTGATTTACATTCTATCTCTATTATAACCTATTTTATCTCTCTATACGTTTGAATTATACTTTAGTTTGTCTTTTACACGTTTTTTGACTGGAGGTGGTGTATATCTATTCATTGAGAGAGATAAATATTAGGAGAAAATGCAAATGGTACTCTTTTTTTTTTATAGTTTGTTTCTACTTTCTATTTTCTCTCTCTCATATATTTGTTTTTGAATCCAATAGCAATTTTGGGATATTTTTTGTCGAGCATTCTTGGAGATTGTTTTTCTTTTTCTTGTTGAAGTTGATATAGCATGTGGAAGGAGAAGCAATCTCTCCCTCCTCCTCCATTTTCTTCATATATATAAAATTTCGATCAAGAAGGGGAGGAGAGATTAAGAAATAGGGATGGAAAATATAGAGTTAGCTCGAATATTTTTGTATAATTTTTTTATGGATTTTCTTTTGTTTTTTTAATTTCATCTTTAGGGTTGTGGGAAAAGCAGTTATGTCATGGCTGTGGCAGGTCAATTGAAATATAATATTTGTGTACTTAATGTAGGAGATCCTTACCTAACCGATGATAGATTGATCTACTTGATTTCGTATGTGAAATTCTGCATAAATTTTGCACGTATTATTAGGATGAGAGAGGAAAACAAAATAAAATGAGAAGTATAATAAGGGAAATATGCAAAAAATAAATAGAGAGTATAATTCTCCCTCTAGTTTAAAAAAAAAAATAGAGAGAGTAGAGTTCTCCCTGTAGAAAAACAAAAATTAGGGGAGAGAAACAAAGAGATATTTTTGGTTTTTCTATATATAAAAAAAAATTTATTCATTATTTCTTCAAATACATGGAATAGAGGGTGTATTTCTTTCTTTTTTTTTGAGTAAAGTTTTTGTCAATTTTTTAGGCTATTTTGATGGCCTTTTGTAGTACTTTCTCATCGATTCTACTCTCCTTTTTCTCTTTTTCTTTTAATGTAGAACTGTACCTCCAGCCAGTATACTTTTATTGGAAGATATTGATGTGGCAGTGACGACAGACAGCAGGGCCACCGATGTTTCTTCTGAAAAACCGAAATTAACAAAACATAGCACTCGGCAGGTGGAATTTTTTTTTACGAGTGGGAAGAAGGAGAGAAACAGTGTAATAGTATGTTTGTATTACCAGAGAAAAACAATATTGTATGAGAAAGGTGATTGTAGAGTATCACACGATGAAGAAAAAAATTTTGGGGGGGGGAGGAGGAGGGGGAACTGTCAGTGAGAAGAGAGAAAGTGGCCAGAGGAGAGTAGCCAAAATGGATGAAAGAAATCAAAAACAAATGGAATTACAGAATTTTTTACATGCGTATATGTGTCAACAGACAAACATCTGTTTTTCCTTGTCATTTCTTATCTTTCTTGGATATATATAATTTTGTGTGTGTGTGTGTGTATGTATAGGCTTCATTTAGTGGCTTATTAAATGCTCTGGATGGTGTAAGTAAAAACAAAAAATTGTTTTGGGCTCAGGAATAAATATGTGTGGATAAATACACCAAAAGTTATGAAAAATAATGAAAAAAGATTAGATAGATAGATAGATATGTTTTATAGGAATGTATTTTAATGCATAGAAAATAAAGGGAAATTAGGATACATATGGACAATTTGAGATTTTATTTTATATATATATATATAAAACCTGTAGATTTCTTGAATTTTGTATTTTATGTTTGCTTTAGGTGGCTGCTACAGAAGAAAAAATCATCTTCATGACAACAAATTTTATAAACATGTGTGTGTGGGGTGTTTTTATATTTTTTTTAAACTCTTTTGTGTTGAAGATCATAATTCAAATAGTGTCTTTGGTTGTGTTTTATCTATTTTATTGAGTGTATACATTTCACTTTTTTTTATTTTGTACCAGTTCATTGTGTGCTCTGTGTTTATTCTGTTCAATAAGAAGCGATCGTTTTTGATTGCATCCAAATTTTCAAACTAATTTTGATATTGTGTGTTTGTGCTTTCTACATAAACCTTTACTATTTTCAGAGTAGAGTGGTTTTTTGATTGTAATTTTGGTTTAAGATTACTCATTGTTAAAAAAAAAATATTATAAAATAAAAACCAGTAAATGCTTCTCAAAATATGAGAATATTTTTTAAGTATTAGACTTTAATAAAATCCAGAGATTGCTTGAAAAATGAAATTTTTTTGTATAGTTTTATATGCAGGTGACTCTCTATACATAAAAAGAAATAAGAAAAGAAAAAGAAACAGGGAATTGAAAAAAAAAATGGGAACGAGAGAGTATAGCCATACTTTATGATGCAATAGAGAGGTTTATAATTTTTTTTCATTGAGGAGAAAAATGGCATTAGGTACTGAATGATAGTAGCTGCAACCGTTTTTTCTATCTCAATAGACTATGCATTCTTTCTTTCTTCTTTTTATTACAGCCTACCAGAGGCTTTAATTCGTCCTGGAAGAGTTGATATGAAGATTCGAATAGGCTACGCTACGCATCATCAAATTCGACTTATGGTGAAACTACAGAGGAGAATTCCAATTTAAAATAAGCTATGATTTTTTAGTTTTATTGGAGTAGGAGGTAGAAATTTGGGTTGTGTGTATGAAAAGAAGGGCTGCTACTCTTGGGTCAGAAAAATCTTTATTGAGAATGGACATTCTCCGAGTTGATTATATATATATATATATATAAATATTGATTTTCACTCTGAAATCGTCACTTTATCGTACATCCTGTATTTCTGATCAGTTTGAAAGGTTTTTTCCGGATCAAACGATTGCATTAGCAGAAGAATTTGCAACCCTTGTATACACCTTGAATATAAGTATGTGATTTCCTTGTTTATTACTACCTTGTTAAATCTGTTTGATTTTTATGCTTATTTGGAATAAGGATAAATGGAATCTAATTTTTAAGAACCTATTTCACATTTTGTATTCAAGCATAGACTGCTGTGTTTGATTGCCTCCATTTTATAAACTATTATTCATTGTAGTTTTGATAACCTGCTCTACAATTTTTATTATGCGTTATTTCAACAAAAGCTCGTACTCTCTTTCTACCCTTGGCTGAGCTTCAACTCAATTTGATAGTTTCCTAGCTTTTGAACCGAAGAACGTTTTTCTAACATGTTAAAAACTATTGTATACACTCTTTTATTCGTCGAGGGTAGAGAGGTTCAAAAAGAATGTTGAATGTTTAAAATAAGGACTTGAAGAAAATGAGAAAATTGCATGCATACATGCATATATTATTGAGGAGACACTTGTACAATCGGATCCGACAAACAGAAAGAGGGAAGAGAAACATACAATTTAAGTAGTCATGGAAATCTCATGCAACAATCTATTTTTGTATTTGGAGTAGTGTATGAAATTCATTATGCATAGTTTGTGTATTTCTAAGTTTCAGCATACGACCGAGAGTTGGTTTGTCATTTCGAGATCTTTTCACAAACTTCTCAATTTTGAACGCTGCCTCTCTTTCACCTTTCTCTTGTTTATTTTATTTTAAGTTTTCGCTCTCCCTATCTCTAGTTTTATGGATTTTCTTGCTGTATACTCTCTTATATTGATAGGTATGGCAGAATTACAAGGATTTTTCTTATTTTGCAAAGATGATCCCTCCAAAGCTTTTGAAATGGCTCATCAATGGAAGCAAGCCGATGAAGCCATGCGGCTTAAAGATGCAGAGAAATCCGAAGAAACTTTCATTTCAAGCGATAATAATGATGAAGAAAAAACACCCACTAAAGATGAGAAAGAAAAAACTTTTAAATGATATGTTCCGCGTATCACTCCTTAGTTAAATCACTACAAAATAAAAAGTTTACTGAATTGAATGTGTAAAGCCACTTGATAACGCAAAAATGGAAGCGAAAGCAATGTGTAGTGAATGAAATCCTTTTCGATATTTTGCCTCGCAATCACGGGAATTTTAGTTCTAGTTGAATCGGCTTCCCTATCGATTCTTAGCATATTTTAAATACTCTAATTTCTATTTATCGCATATCGTTTCACTGTTTTCCACCAGTGCTCATTTTTCCAATTTTCCTATGCTCTTGTCGCATTTTCATTGTGGCATTCCATAGACGTTCGTCGAGAATGTGGTCACTTACTTAGATATACGAGGTACTTTTCAAAAGAAAGCAAAGAGATTTATTTTCGGCACACTATCGGTGGCGACTGTAAAGATAAAAGGTATCAAGTTTTGTTAATTCTCTCCCCTGTCGATCTATTGATTTTTTTTCGACAGGCAATCAGATTGTAAAGAATGAAAATACGTTGTAATTTTTACTCTAATAATTGCAATCAATCTAGCTATGTTTAGAGCGGAATGTATTTGTATATCGCTATGAGAAAGAACAATGTGATTCTCTGCTGGACAATTGATGAGGATAGCTATTTTAACATTCCTTTGTGTCGCCGCATTGTTCGTTACAATTTTCCAAAGTAGAAATTAATACCTTAAATACTTGTCTTGTTGTAACCGGCTGCACAAGCGCTCAATTCCCAGAGTAGATGAGTATCTGTAATTTGCAAAAGAAGGGCATACATACTATTTACATTTAAATAATTCTGCAATCACCGAATATCTGTTTTAATTGAATATTTCGCAAGATTGTATTGTTCTTTTCCCTTGATATTTGCTTTCTTACGGTTTACCGTTGCTTCTCCAACTTTTATATGCATAGGTGCTGTGTTTTAGAGCGGAACCTTAATTTCGTTGTTCACGTGAAACAGCAAGCAAACAAATTTATTTTCATCACTCGCTTATCATGTTTGAACTGCGTTTTCATCAACTCGAGCCTGTCTAATGCTTATTATGTAGAAAATAAGGAGTTAGAGCGTTGTGTTGTGCTGTTGAAATCAAGTAAGCGTATTTTTGTTACAACAGCGAATATATATGCATCTCTTTTTATTAAATATTCTAATAGAAGGATATGCATTCAGGCATATTCATGTAATACGCTATGCCTTCTCATTTTTCTTAGGATAAAGCGAGTGTGTATGAAAAGTTTAAATGACATAATTGTGGGTAAAATAATGTTATGTAGTTATAACAAAAAATAATATCAGCATGTAATTTTATCTGGAAAATGAATTGATATTAGTATTTTCTATTCAAAAATAAATGAGGATTTAAATCTTTTTAAGAAAAATTGCATCTAAACTATATGTTAACTACAACTTTCTGGATTACATTTTGGTTTGCTTCATCAATTTGCTCACATGTTTATATGTAAGATGTATCTTTAGTGTGTTCTCAAGCAGTGGTTGTATATCTGTGTGCTGATTGAAATTGGTGTGCTTGCCAAAAAAATAATGTTTAAAAATATGAAACAGAAGATAAAGAATCAACGCCATGTTTCTTTTGTCAGCAGAAAAACTCATTTGAAAAATTCACTCAATTGCTTGTTACCAATATTAGCCGGGAATTTTTCAGCAATTTGAGCATGCATTTTGGTGAATATGCTATTCTTCAGTGTATTTGACATTTTATATGACTCCTCTTTTACTTTCGGGTGCTCAGAATTTAGCTACTAGAAAATGTTGCAGTTAATGTTTCTTGAAAAACAGTAAAAGGCGGTAAAGCAAAATTGTAATTTGCGCTACAAATGTTTAAGAAGAAGATATGTTTTTACTTAACAATTTTTGTCAGTATCAGAAATAAAAATGTTATTTTTCCTTAGTGGAGGTAGGGTTGTATTAGCAATTGCAGATAATATTCGATAATTTAAATATATTTGTTACATTAATAGAAGTTTAAATAGTAGAATATTTGCAATGTGAGCGTTGAAGCTAATGCTCTATATTATGAACTTGGACACTTACTGGAAAGAGCATAAAAAATGTTTGTATATACTTAAACTCTGCTTGTCACATAGATCCTTGCAAGGTGTGGGCATTTCCTGGTGTATTTATTTGCGTGCCCGTTCAATAAAAAAATGCTACGTTCATATTTGCTACTAAGTTTATAGGATAGTTAATGATGTTTTTGACTTTAATATGTAAGGGGTACGGTTTTGGTAAAATAAAGCGATGAGAGTTTTATTACTTCTTGTTCATACTTGTACAATGCTAAGCCTTTTTATAGTCTACGATGTTGGAAAACTTTGTCTGTATGAGTTTGTTGTCAACTACAAGCAAAAGCACAACTACGAAAGTATATTTTATTCTGTGCTACTAAAGTCAAGCTATGTTGAACACTGTAAATATTCCCATGGCCCAAATATAGTGTATCTACTAAAACATGCGCTACCGTACCTTCGAGGCTTCCTAACACTTCTTTATCTTTTTCTATCAGTTGTAGCACATCCATTATCGTATTTTCTGCGTTTTGAATGTCGAATGGATCTAATAGTAGAGAAACAGCGCAAAATAATAAACACTAGCATATTTCATTTTGTTGCGTTTTCGACACTGTATCTCACTCAATTCCAGAAAAGGAAAATTACAGCATTTACGTATCTCTTCTTGTAGAATTGTTTTCTCTTCAAAATACGCTTTATACATGCAAAGAACTTTTCTAAAAATATAAAAGGAATCTGCTCTTGACTGCGGAGAGGCGTATAGAGAGCACCCCTGGATAGTAAAAGACACGTAAATAATACTTTCAAAATTGTGACATTTTGAACTTCAATCAAGTGATATACTTTTAATGCGCACTGCAATGGCTGCTTATTTATTTTAGCCTGAACCTTTATATTTCAAAACTACTTAGGCTCTTTAAAAAATGTTGCTGTCTAGCTTGGAAAATAACCTTTCAAAGAATTTGTGCTTCTATTCAAAGACATCTTAGCTTAATTTTTAATCAATGTGTTCCTTAATTCGTACCAATAGAAAGTAGTCTGGGGCTAAAATAGTATGTTCCGGTCCATAAATGTTTGACAAGAGATAGAGCTGCAGAAGGGGGACAGATATGTAAGTCCGGCATGATATATGACATATATTCCTATAAAATTGAGTATTTAATTAATATTGCACGTATACTAATGTTATTGATTGATTTTGCAAAGGCAAAATTAGGCAGTGACGTGCAAAACTGTTTTCTGTACTACAGGAGTTTTTACACTATAGTATCAACACATTTTTTCTGTTGAAGTATATTTAAGTTGTAAATCCAAGTGAAACTGCTATATAGTAAATATCAAGAAGTTATAATTACTGTTTATTTCAACCCCACTTTAAGTGATAATAATAAGGTCAAAAAATATTGGAGTATTGCTTACCGTTTTAGCAAACATTTGACTCGCTGGGACAAAGCAATTTTGAGAATAAAGTATTCTCCCAGAAATCCTATGCATCTTTGAAATTATCTTATAGTCTCCATGTTTTTCTTCTGCAATTTTGGCTGAAGCCTACAGCAAATTTGTGGCATGACTTATTCTTTCATTTAGAGAATCTTATCCAATTTTGTTTAGTATCAAGTAGAAAACATGGAGTAGCCACCAAATTATAAAACAAAGTAGTTCAAATTTGACATTAATTGAAAAATGAACAAAATTTGATCATGAAAGAGTGCGAGATATATATATATGTATGTTATTGTTAAGTCGCTTCTAGCATGAAAAGAAGTAATTCCTCTAAATAGAGTTATTAATAGTCATGTCTATACCTTTTGCAAATATTCCTTTGTAAGTTGTATATAACCAAGACCTAAACAAATATACGCTTATAGACTTTTCCAAAGGATTATTTCATACAAAAGAGGTACAAAAATTCAACGGTAGCATTTTATATTCGTTATGTAGTACAAAGAGAGGTAAGAAATGCATGCATAAGAAGATGTTAAATACGAGTTGTGGGGGATAGTTGCACTTATAACATAGAAATATATTCATACTAAGTAAATTCTTTTAAGCAAATTGTTACATTTGTACTGCTTAGGATTTCTTTATCGAAATAAGAGAAAAATGTGAAAAAAAATTGGGTGCTACGTTTTTCAATTTTATATCTTGTTGTGTTATCTAGGATAATAATAACCAAGGTATGCTTCAGCAAGATGTAGAAAAGCTACATCAATGCCGCCCATTGAGGTTGTTTTTCCAACGAGAAGTTTTATAGCCCTCTTCGAAGCTGCAATGGCAAACTCAAACCGTTTTTTTAGCAGATGATTCTCAGCCAACCCATTGCATTTTACTACTACATCCTGTGATGCATATTATGTAACAAGAGCTTACTCTATTATTTTTGGGATTCTTTAAATATAAGTTGCTTTAACTAAATATTTTGCTGTTATATTAATATTCGATAAGATACCCAAATGAAAACTTTTGTGTCTAATTTTTGGCAAAGTCATTCCATAATATTAACAAAATGTTTCTAAAGTCTTTATTAATACTCTTCGTAAAACTTGACTTGCAAGGCTTCATGTTCATCGGAGTCCCACAAAGTAACAAAGCTTGCGCCATCTTTTGTGAATGGCTCGTACAGGCTAGACAAATCCTCATTAACATGATGAAGAATAGCATCCCACTCAAGCTGAAAATGTTCCTTAGAGCTAGAGAACATTATCAGCAACAGAAACATGCGTTTCGTAGCATTTTTTAGCTAATTGCAATTCTACATGCAACAGGAAATCAAATTTTATTTTCATTTTGCTTCACATGTTCAAACTAAAAATGAAATCAGGGTTAATTGTACCAAAAGTATGCCGGGTATTTTGAAATGTACCATGAAGCTGTAGCTTCACAAATTTCACAAAGATGTCGAGTCCCCTTTGGAGCGAGGAGACGCCGTATAGGGAAAAGAATTTTATCTGGTGCATGCGAAGTAGAGCTATCCATTGAACGGCACTTTTAATAATGTCTGCGGCATCAATTTAAGTCTATTGAAAAGTGGTGCTTTTAAGACGGAGTAAGATTAAGATCCACAGCAGCATAATAAAAGCTAGAAAAAATTGAGAGTGCAGTCCGCAATTGACGAATAAAATTCAATTTAATAACTCCTATAAGCTAGGAACTATTCTCTTCAGGCATGTCATTACAGAAATTGAGAAAGAATTCTCTAAACTCGTAAAACCGTGAGTGCCCTATCAAATACGTTATATGGAAATTAGGTGTTATTGCGTTGATCTAATAAAACATGATCTATTGAAATTATTACAGGTCGCCCACAAGTATGGGCAAGATAAGAAATTGCAAAATGTATAGTTTGCCAACGTGCAACGACACAACTTACAGTGAGAACAGCAGCATGGAGGCAGACTCTACCGCCAACAAAATAATAAATTGATAATGAACTGGCTAACTGATTCAGTGCTACTATTGGAAGTATTGTCCAGCATCATATAACGAATTATCCTATTATTGCGGTCAATGACACCAAAAAAGGTAAGGAAAGATTTCTCACTGATATAGCATGAAATAATTTGATGATTTGTACTTTCACAATCTTTAACAATTATTTTCTTCATTGCTTAAATTATTGCTCTGAGCATTAATTTATCGTTTCGATACAATATGTGATGCTTCCAAACTTGCAATCTGCAAATATTTTTCTCGCTATTGGTAGAGTACTACATTAAAAGGGAATATTAAACATTACCTATTCACAAGGTTTCACTACTCCTTACCCCTACTTCTACACAAATCATAAATTTAACCCACTGAATTAAAAGCAATTACTCAAGAAGAATTTACTTGACAAGTTTAGAGGATTGAGAGCGTTTGTTTCGGTATATTGTAATGAAAAAATTTAGATTGAACGCCCTTTCAAATTTTTCATTCACATCACTAATCAAACTAATAAAATATTCTTTGCCATATGGATATGCTCCACGTATTGAGAGGTTCGTGGCTATTGTCATTCATTGAGTTATTAGTTGAATTCATATTTTGACACAAAATATGCAACTCTTATCCCATACACAGTACGGGCTAGAAGCAAAAAATATACTGAAAAAAAGCAATGTGCATGCCACTTCCGCATAAGCTATTGTTACAAAATTAATCCAGTACTTTACAATTAAACATTCTTTCGATCTTACTTGTTAAAGTTTTGAATATTTCAAGGCAAAATTTATGCTGAGAATCATGAAATTGCTGAAGAGATTCGAAAGATGAACGATGGCTTGTGTTATCTGTTGTCATACTTAGAAAATCCAAATTCTTCAGGTTAGTAGCTTCTCCACAATTGTTCTTTTCCGATAAAATAAAACTAGGGAGCTTGAATGAACTGTATGATTTCTGGTCCACACGTAAATTAGTTTCATCCTTACAAGCATTTTCGTAGAGATGTCTAGACATCAAATCAACTGTTTTCATATCATTCCTTATATTTTCATCATTTGGCAGAAATTGATGCTTCCCACTTGTGTTCGTGCTCATATCAAGCTCGATTTTGTTGACACTTGGCTAAAATCACAGTGAGCCAACGATACCACGTGAATGATAATTAAAAATCAAAGAAAATAATACAAAAATATCAAAAAAGAAGTTATTTGGATAAATCATCACAAGTTATTAAACAGGAAGCAATTAAAAGAAACAAAACTCATTAATGCACACAATCCTACGTTTAAATCCAGCAATGTTTTAACATTCGGAAGTTCCATTTCTAAGCAATCTATAAGTACATGAATAGGCAAATGAAGCATTGTGAAAACTCGCAGTTATTCATCACTCAAAGTTCTAATAGTTACAACAAAAGAGCAAAAGCATTGCTCAAAATAAACATTCACACAAAAAGGAGCATTTGTAAATACCAGCCAAAACTTTTAGCTCTTGACGAATAGACGCAGCCTGTAAAAATCAAGCAACACAGCAGAAGCATTGCAAAATGAAACTTCCCGCCAAATTATAAACATTAAAGTGTCTTACTTACCTCAACGGGAGGAATCTTGAATCCTTTTCGTTTGCCACTTATAAATAAAAAAAATTTTGTTACTTCATTTTCATCGTATTGCAAACTCCCAACTTTCTGATTTACTGCACAACAAGCAAGGCAAACGTATACTGAGCTACATGTAAAAATGAAGAATGTTGTATCAAATACTTGCAGAGAAAAGGAATACCATTCAGTCTTCTATCTACAATGAATATAAAACCCTTTTAAGCTTTGTCGAAGGATCTACATACAATTGAGTTAGAAAATAAAACCTGCAATCTTGCAATACTACATTAAATTATAGTGCTCCTTTAACACGTTATGGTGATACATAAACAAAATTTTAATTCTAGAATAATAACAGTCAAGAAGATGCATTACTGTCTAAACTTCTGTTCTTAATTTACCAGCACGACTTAACGTAGAAACACTCTCTTCAAATTCCGCTTGAAGTTTAACAACCGTCTCTCTGTCTTCTTCCCATACTCCTAGACATGATGCCTCGGAAGAATGTGGAAGCAATTGCAAGTTGATACCAGTTGATAAAAAGTTTGAGACATTAGAAAGAAGATGAGAACTCCCCAAAAAATCTATCTGAATAAAGAGTCACATATGGAAATCAATTATCTCTGTAAAACCAAAATTCTAACTCTAAGTAAACCGGTAAGCTTTTACTTCAAGAATTAAATACAATTTATGAACGTATCTGTTACAGTAATATCTTAGCATGCCTAATTTGAGTTTTGCATAAATTTACGTTAGTCTAAAAAAATACAAAATAGTTTTGCTTTGAAATCACATGAAATATAGAGTATAGAAAAAATTGCAAAAGTATTGATTTTGAGAAGAATGGCAATAAGTTGCAAAATATCAAATTTGATCTGCCTACGCTAAAAGAACATATTTTAGTTACAAAATAGTACTGTTAAAGCAATTTTATGACAACACTTAATCAAGGTTTGAAAAGAAATTTCAGCTCAATTTTTATCGACGGAGCATTAAGCACTATGCAAAGTGTAGAAAAAAATCTTCTTACAAATTTTCCAATGACAGAATGTAGACTCATTTTAGAAAGGCTTCAACTGATGCTATGTTAGTTCATTACAGAGGTTGCATCATCAGCATCTCTCCATTACACTACATCTATTGTTTGAATCCAATCTATACAAGAGCGTCACAAAAATTCTACAAGATATCTCTTTAATTTTATCCACATCGACTGTGTTAATCAAGACATGAACTGTTTTAGAACTTTGTTTTTACTTGGTTAAAAGACAACGAAAAAAGGAATTTCGAAGAAGGGTGTGTATGGGCTTCCTTTTTAATAGAATTTTCTCTTGGATCTGTTCTGATAGTTGCTTGTTTGCACTTCTCATGTAAATTGCGTTTTCTGGGAACCACTTTAAAGTTTTGATCAGATACTTCAAAATTGGCAGCATCAATGACACCAGACATCCACCTATAAAATTCGCTACGTAACTGAAGTGCTACCAAATAATAATTCGCACAACTGTAGTACGCATAGTGATATTTTAAAAAACAATAATTTCGTGGGTCTATGAGAAAGTATTCAAAAGCGTTCGGTAGAGGACCATCAGTTGAATCAAATACTTCCTGCGTTGCAGCTAATGTCGAGATGCCCGGTACATAGTTTTCACGAAAGTGGCTTGACTTAACAGATGGAAAAGATTTGATCAATTTAGTCCATGATTTCGAAGTTGGTACTGATTCATGTAATGCAGAACATTTGTTTTGTTGTTTCAAGAAACAACTAGAAGGCCTTGAATTAACTTGCATACGATCATTGACAGTAGCAGCAGATTTTTGAATCAAAATGGTTGGCTCATAAAGCTGCAATGAATGAAAGTCAACAGAAGCAACTGCGTTTTCGTTAAGAATTGCACGGTATAACCAGCGCTTTTGTTCCAATGAAAGCAGTAAATGGTGCAGATGATAAAATTTTGTCGCCCACTGAATGACACGGTTGCAATAAAAAGCCACATCTTCCACATTAGTCAACTCGTTCAAACTTTTACCATCTTCTGCGTGTGTTGTACTATCGGAAATATTTACATTGGCTTTTTTGGTTGATACTGATAATGTGATTGCTTTGATGTTCTCGATAGATTCTGCTATAGTTTTTGCATAATTTTCTATTCCACTAGTATCTCTTAAAAATAGAGCAGGTTCTGCATCTGCCGGGAGAGCATCAATATATCGAGTAGAAAGATAAGGGAGACAAGCAGTATTTAGAACGTAGGGGAAACAATACCCCTTCTGCACACCTGTAATAGCACTTCCAGATTCAAAAAGAAATTGTAACTGCGGGATCTGCGTGTCAAAGTGCTCGAAAATTTTCAACTTACAAGCTAGAAATGCGAACGCAATCAATAACTCTCGACTGGATAATGGTAAGCATTCATTGTTCTTACCATTTGAAAGAGTTTGATTCTGTAATGCCACCAAAAGTTGAGTACGAGGATATTCATATGCTTTCAAAATTATAATTATAAGATGTAAATGTTTCCTGTCATGCGTAGCCGCTGAGGTAGAAGCACTTGGAAATCTCAGATCAATACTTTTGTACATATCATAAAACGAAGTAACAGGGGTTGATCTTTTTCTATCCGTTGATTCCGATTTGAAAGATATAGGCTGGGAAATTTCATAGTATTTATGTTGGGAACCCGAAAAAGATCTATTTTCAGCACCAAATGACTGTGCTTCTCCAATTTTCAACTTAAACCTTTCGATGTGTAAAGTGATAACATCGACAAGCAATGCTAGCATTAGTGGAATAATTGCTTCATTGTCACATTTGGCTTGACGGAAGGTTTCTGCAGAGATGTATGATATCCCAAAGTGGTGCAATATACATGCCAGAAATTCTAGTGAAGTGCGTGGAACAACTGAAAACACTTCATCCATGATGACAGCAGTTATAACAGATTATCATTGGCTGTATATGCGGTGCGGCGTACCGAAAAGTTTTTGATATGCCTAAACAAAGAAAGTTGCGACATTCATAGAAGCCTTCGGTAAAGCAAAGAGCAGCTATGTGCTGTTTCTTGCCACCAAACTGCAGTAGCCCTCCATATCTACAGTAAATGTTGGAAAAAAATAGAACTTTTACATCTCTACTAGCAATGCAAAAGAATAAAGCAAAAAGGAACAAGCTACCAGTTTTTTAAAGTCAACAGGCTTCTGCATTTCTAAACAGTTTTTTGATGCTGCTGATGGATTGTTGCAGCATATTGTCCACGACGAACAAAAAAACTGGCTTGCACGACTATTTGGAGAACAAGGTGACAAAACAGGACGGCACATGATAATTTAGTTTAGGGATGATGAATAATAAATAATGTGAAAACACGATGCATGTGAATATTCTATCTAGTGCAAACGATTGAAGCGTGGTTGCCATGAAAAGAGTGTATGCATCAGTGTGATTGTAATGAGTGCGTAGCCATTAAAGGAATGCAAATGCGTATAGTTGTGCCTTGCTTCGAAATAAACAGAAAGGTGGGCGTCCATTCGCACAAATGTAAACATTGGAATATTTAGTGCAAATGGAAATGTGAAGAAATACTATGCTACGGATGGTGGCAACCAAAGGAACAATATTTTTTGAATAGTAATTTTTGCTATTAAACATAATTCAAGCAAGATTTTAAGAAACGAGAAAGGTTTTGTTTGAAAAACTTAGCTCTTACCCTTTTTATTCTGCTTTCTTCGCCATTTAATAATTTTGAACTTCGCGGTCACGGTGTGTACAATGAAAGTCATGCTAGCTCTTAAAGCAACACGGCCAAGCCCACTCAGCTGTATATTTTGTGATGCTTTAACTTTAGTCAATGCTAAAATGAGCTTCCATAAAAAAGACTTGATCTAAAATTTTTGAGAGGACGCAGTGGTATTGTAGACGCTTACTAAAGAAACAATATTCAAAAATTGAGATAAAATGAAGGTTTACCCGTTTGTTTCTTTTTCGAAGTAATTAAGTTATGCGCAAAGTTTTAACATGTCACCAAGATTGCCCTAAATCGTACCATAGATTAAGCAAACTGCATATTGGAAAATGTATCTTTGCATAAAATTGCTACTATAAACAAGCAAGCTGAATATTACAATCAAATTTTGCAACTGAAATACACCAAATATGATGAATTGGGATGAGAAACTAATCTGTTGTAAGCATGAATGCCTACTGTTTTAATTCAAATCAAAAATCATACCAACTACTAATTTAACTAAATATATAATCTCCATACGACAGCAAAAATTCGTAGTTGGCTTTGAATAAAAACCATTAATCCAGTTTAAACTTAAGTTGTGAAAGCCAAACGCTTTCTCTATACTTCGTGCTTTGCACCCTCCAAAATTAGCCAGTTCCAACTTGAACTTATCAAACGCTGCATTACTGAAGTCGTTGATGTAATAATCGTTTCCTTTACTTGTGGAAACAAGTAATAATCTAAATAGCTACAATGGCTAATATCTGATTTACATTATGTAAAGTAGGAACTAGGGTCAGTGGAATTTCTTAGGTAAAATTCACACACCAGGTATATTCCAATCTATCCTTATACGTACTTAAAATTTGTCTTTCGAAATATGTATGTTTTCATTGAGAAATACTTAGAAAAATAAATGATGCATTCCATTTCTGTTTGGTGAAGTATTTAAAAGTTAAATAAGCAAACATTGATGGCTTATTGTTGTTGTATCGGGTGCGTTAGCAATAACATAATCAGTGTAAACGTGTAAAAAATGTAGTCATTGCACCGCATGATTTATAGTAACAACCATTTTCAATTTTTTGTTACATTAGTAGTCCCTGAAATAAATTCCGCTTTCCATAAAAAAACACTAATCATGTACAACACGTTTGCCAAATGCTAGCTTATTTACTTGATCCAAGTGCTCTGGGGGTGTTTTGAATTCGCGAAAAGAGATATTGATACTCTCGCCTTCAGTGTAGCCTCTTTTGGTCACGTTCTCCAATTTACTTTCGCTTTGGAATGTTTCTTCGGTAAACCTTTCAGTGTGCAATCCCAAACTTTATAGCAAACTGAGTAAAGCAACTGAGTAACGGTACAGCCCCATTTTCTGTGTTTTTGGGGCTCTTTTTAAAGTAGCACTTACTCATTTCCGTATAAATCTCTTGCATGCACCAGAATCTCATAGATATTAAGATGGGATGGTGAAAGGACGGGACGCGAGATGTGTCGTAGGTAGAATGGGCAAATGCAATCCAGTTATCGATTTTTTTTAAGCAAAATTACACAACATAGTTCTGTTTGTTCGATCCAGTGCAAGATTTCCCGCTTCATCTCATCACAAATTTCAACCTGCATGCAACTAGAACTGCCATCATTTACTCAAAATGTATGCTTTTTGTGCTGCATAAAGGCATCTCTTTTACTCCTAGCTTCTATATTCGTGTAGAAGAATGGCAAATCATAAAGAGTCACCACCAACTGCAAGCGACTCAATATCTCGTTCCACGGCGATTTCACACACCCAACGAGGGGCTGGAACTACCATTGTTTCCTTGCTGGATACTTTTAAATGCTCGTTACCCTCGACTAGTGTAGATGTCCCTCCTTTGCTTTTCCTGCCCTTTAACTGCACCATTGACGTTCAATTTTGGCAAGTTTTGGGAAATAAGAAACTAAATGACTGGAAATTAAGCACACCGTGGATACCTGTAAGAGGAACGTATCGGTCGTGCACTGCTTCAGATAGCCCTGCTTCAATTCGAATTGCATTGAGTGATGGAGTGGACAACTTGCAAGGTATCACCACACTATCAACTGGCGTGAATAAAACTTCTCAGAGTCATGTGCCTGTACATAGTAATCTGATAAGTACAAGCGCAGATGATAGTTCACCAGTTAAAGTATTCTCAAAAGACATCGGTGTTTGTACGCATCAAAAAAACGACGAGCCTTTTTTCTCTACTATCCAGCCTCTTCAAACGGAAACGAGTTGCAGAGATAGGCTGCCTACTACTCATCACAAAAATCAGAGAGCAGAGGTAGAGTCGCACGAGCTTGCTAAAAGCTCTCGAGAGCCTCAGCTAAATAATGAGAATCCTTCAAGGTGCGCAGTGGATCTTGAAAGTACTGCAAGAGAATCTGTGGCAGCCACGTATGACACAGCTGTGCACTTAGATGGATTCGTGGTTAACGTAAATTCTATTCCTGAATTCAAAAAATTTGACAGGCCATTAGCACTTCAGCAACTGCTTCAATCTGTATTTGTTAGCTCTTTTAAACTATCCGATAGTTATTCACGGTCTCGTGATAAAACGTTCATCTCTGCTGAGTCACCCCCTGAACATGGTGTTGTCGAGCCATCTCATGCCTCAATTTCCCGTGATCAATTAGTTAATTTACTTGAATTATTAAATGTGAAGCTTCTTCGAATATCTACTACTATTCCTGTCATAGATGAAACTATTTCCTTTCCCCTTGATATAGCAAAAATAGAGTCACAGCAACAGTCGCAGCCGTTTTCCCTTAGTTGGTGGATATATCAATTAAATCAATTCTTTTTACTTAGCTATATGAATTTAAAAACGTATAAAATAGTTTATTCTGTTGCATTTCCTGCTTTACAACCAGCTGGAAAATCGTTTTCGTTTTTACAACCCCCTATCCTATTGAGTGAAAAGGCAAATTCATGCGACAGTGCAGTATCTGCAGTAATTGATGAAAAATTGAATGATCTATCTGTTGCAATCAGCATTTCAAGCAAAGAAAATCAAAGTTTTATACAAAGCGGTGTTTTTTGGTTAGTGGAAACTCCATTCCTGGAACTGGTTGCTCAAAATACAACTACCAGATCACTACCCGTTGAAACTGCGGAGGATCCTAACACTAAATTTGTGGATGCTTCACAAAAACATTCATTAAAGCTCTTTCCTATTGACAATTTTCCACATCTAGTAGAAGCGTTCGGACATCTTGGTGGAAGTTCTCATGAAACCTTATCTTCTATGATTGATGCAAAGCGTATTCCTGAGCCAACAACTTGTGAGACAGGTAGCAGTTTCTCCTCTTCCCAAAACGTTGAATCTCCTTTGCTTCCGCCATCCGTTGTAGAGGAAGAGCGCGGAGTAGCCGCCTCTCTTTTCGAAAATAAAAATATTTCCCACGAGGAGAGAACGATGTATACATTCACTGAAGAGGAAAAAAAGCGTACAGCTTTGCAAAACGTGATTCTTTGTTTTCTTGATCCTTCAAGTGCACGAAATGCATTGGGGTGGTGTTTTCGGACGGTTTTGTATATTTTAACGCTTCGTTTTAATCTCTATGGGCACTCAGTGAAAGTCTTGGCATTTCGTGATTCCCTATATCATAAAAAAGAATTCAATGATAAAGAAATTTCTCATTTTAAGGATATCTCGTTGCTGGATTACACAGTTCCCACTCGTGTTTCAACTCCACGAGGGAATGAGCGGCTTGAAATGGCACGATCATTGCTTTTCCATGTAGCTATTCCAACGCTAGAGGATTTCTTTTCTTCTCTTCCTAGTCTTTCATCGGATATGCTTTATGTACTCCGCTATGCAGCCTGTGAAGCCTTTACTGCCACAGGGCATTCCTCTCCACTTCTACGTCAGATATTGCATCGTCTGCTTTCCTTTAGTCTCGTTTCTGGATGGTTGAAACATCCAATCAGTCAGAGTAAGGAAAAAATGGAAAATCCTAGTGAAAGGAAAACTCTTCCTCTGCATGGCGCAAGCTTAACGAGGCCGTTACAGCACTCTACTGTTTTCACTTTAAATTTGCAAGAATATTTAAATTCGAGTACAATGCAGCGAAATGCTGTGGAATTAAATGTAAAGTTAATTAAATGGAGGATGTTACCTGCATTTCAACCTGAAAGCATGCAGAATTTAAGATTTCTACTGCTAGGATCTGGAGCTTTGGGCTGTAATGTGGCCCGCTGTTTGGTGGGTTGGGGTGTTCGGTATGTTTTTACTGTTAAAAATGTTTTGTTTTCTTTGCTAAGGAGTGTAAAGAGTGATGGTTTTAATCGTGTACTTCGTTTTTCATGAAACGTATTTCGCTTTTTCATCTTAGTTTGGGAAAGGATACATTCCTAGCTTAAACTCATGGGAGATACACTTGCTATAGGCTATTACCAGTTGTCCATAGCAATTTTCACTTTTGCAAAAAAGTGTCATTATATCTCAATTTAATGGGTAAAAATCATTTCGCAAATGCGAGTGGCAATACTCTTTTTAAAACAAAACAAATACGGATATCACATGACTAAATGGGAAATTTTAATAGTTTTTTCGTGTTTTGTCTTAACAAACTAGGAAACATCATCTTGTTTGAATGCTTATACGCTAGTAATATAAAACAAAAAAATTAGAAAAGTAGATAAAAATATTCCTCTAACAACACTCTATTTTGTCCCATGCTGTATCAAATCTCTGCTTGTTATTTTTGAATATCCTAGAGTGAATAATACACTTGCTTAAAATGCTTGTACTTAAATAACACATTCATTCCTATCTTGTATCTTGGAGCATTTCGTGTGTGTATTCTGCTTATCTGGTTAGAATGCACCTATAGAGAGTAAACTATATTAAAAGCAAGAAAATTTTGTATCTCTTTAATGTAGTATATTTTTTCCGAATTAGCTAGAAAACGGCACTTATCTCCTGGGTAGAAATTTTCATTTTTTTTCTAGTTTCTTGACCATGAAACTTATAAATTTTAATTTTAAAAAGATATGAAATACAAGAAGAGGATGCTCCAATTAGAACCGACTTCCTCTTTTTTATTTTCCTAAGTTTCTTCTTTTTCAGCACAATAACCTTTGTGGATAGTGGTCGTGTCAGCATGTCTAATCCTTCACGGCAGTGGTTATATACGCATTCCGATGCAGAAGCAAATGTATGCATTTTCTTTACTAGTTATATTAAGGAAAAAGATGATAGAATTTGTTGTTCTGTGATGAGAGAAAAGATTTAAGGATTTTTTTATTCTGAATAAGATTCCATTGAAATGCACATATTGTACATAAGATAGTGACATTTTTTTATTTATTTCATACTCTTGTTGAGCGATGTTAAAGTCATGGAAATGAGCCTTATTTACTGGTTGAATGACATATATGGTTGTATTTTGAAGAAAGAAAGTGTATACTAGGATAGAGAAAAAAAATGAGAAAAATTCTTGAGTGCATAGATAGCCACAGAATTAAGAGTTTGAGGGTGCAAATTTAATAAGTATGTGGGGTGGGCTCTAAAATGCTTTTCAAATTTTTTTTGGTAAGATACTACTAATTTTGTTTGTAAGTGTATTCCTATTGTGGCGCAAAGCGGATATCTATTTGGCTAAAAAAATATTTTGATTTGTTTCTCATTCATTGCCTTGTCGGAGAGTTAACTCCTTGGTTTCATATTTTTAGTTTTTGTCTGTTACATATACATGTAGACACACTTTGATTAAAAGGAAAAAACAGCTTATTCTTTAAAGGAGAGAGAGTATAAACGTTTTTAAGAACGGGAAATTTTAAGCAAGATCATGCTTCAAGTTCTCTTTTCAAAAAGAATGTGTCGCAGTTTTGTGTTAATTTCTAAAACATATTTTTTGTGGAAGTAGTAAGTGGACTCGCTTTCTTTCATTTTTGGGTTTTTCAAAAAAAGTCTTGAAAGATAGAAATTAGGCTGTAGTTGTAGGCGGAGACAAGTCTTGTAACAACTTTTTCACATTTTGGGAATATACTGTATAGCATTTTCTTATCTCTCTAGTTTTTGTACGAGTCTTACCCTAATTTTTGTAAAGTTGCGTATTATAGCAGTGAACTCTCTCTGTATTCTTTTGCTTGTACACATACAAAGTGGAAATAAATTCACTTGCGTTCGTTCTTCAGGGTGGCTCTGGCATGTTAAAAGTAGAGGCTGCAAAAAAGCATTTGTTAGAAATTCGTCCAGATATGCAATGTGAGGCTGTCAACATCGAAATTCCTATGCCTGGTAAGGAAAAAAATAGTAGTATAGACTATACTTATGTGCGTGGCCTTTTCTGGCCTTGTTATCTTCAAGGAAAGATTTTCTGATTTGCCGAACATTTACAGGACCTGTGGTATTTGCTTTACCTTTTGTTTTGCATAAAGAAGGAAGGATATTTTTTGAAAAACGTTATGGAAAGAAAGAGTGCTTTCTTTGTTTTTTTGGAAACTTAGGCCTAGCTTTTTTAATGTGATGTTATGAAGTAATTCTTTGAATGCTACTACCCTCTCTAAACCAAATATATTTCTTCCACTTATAAAATCTTGTTAGTTTGAATCTTCATTTATTAGCGCTCGTTTTGACTTGCTTTTAGGCCATCCTGCAATTACTGAAGTTTCAGACAATTTCGAACGTTCCTATCAGATATTAGAATCTCTTATTGATTCCCATGATGTAATCTACTTGTTGACGGATTCTAGAGAGTCCCGATGGCTTCCCGCACTCATGGTTGCTGCCAAGTATGATTGATTAAAAATAATGCTATCTTATCTGCCTGCACTTACATTTTGAAGCATCAATTAACGTGCGCACTTAATGCCTGTACACAATTTCAAAAAACCTTTGTTGGCTCTTTCTCTGCTTTTGCACCATTTTGGAATAGCGGCTGCAAATTTATTTATTTGAAAATAGTTTGTTGATGTAATACGATTGCACAGTTTACTTTTTAAAAAAAGATGTGATGAACATGAGGATATTAATACATTCATTTTACCTGGTACATCAAAATAAAATTTTTGTCAATAATAAAAGAGAGTTTGTGCAGGCTAAGATCGTGGGTACAATTTTTCATTTGTCTAGAAGAGAAAATTTTGTACATATCTTTTTCTCTAAAATGTTGCGTTTCAATAGCTGTGCTGGATTCGAGGGAATCGCTATAGAAAAGTGATTACATTTTTGCTCATTTTGAATTTTCTGTTATTTTTTTGCTAGGCAAGTAGCATTTGACTATGATAATGCAGGAATGCAGAAACTCCCTCCACTATGCGTTACCGTAGCCATCGGATTCGATTCCTTGGTCGTCATTCGTCATTCCTACTTAAACACTGCCTTGGCGTGCTATTTTTGTAACGATGTAACAGCGCCATCTGATTCCATATCTAATCGGTAAACTCCAAATTTACTTTTTGAAAAGGAAATTCTGTTTAATAAAAGAATACTACTTTGTATAAAAAGGACATTTTTGTTGTGGATTTTGTTTTTTTGTCAGAGTTGCTACTGCTTGATACACTATTTTTATATTTCATGAAAACATGACATCTCATTTTGTTATTCGTAAAAGAGTATCTCTTAATGCTATTTACATTTCATGGTAGTTTCTATAAGATTTATTATATGAGAAATATTATTTTATGTAAAATCCAGCTATGTGCACGTAACTTCATGTTGCTTGATCAAGTAAATAGGGCGATTTGCTTTTTATTTTCTGCTGAAAACACATCTTGCGTAGAATGCAGTTAGATGACCAAGTTACTTTACCATTTCGTAGTAAAATCTTATACTGTAGATTTCGATGAAAAAAACTTTCATACACATTTTTATATGCTTGAACTTACATATTACTGGCAGAACTATAGATCAGCAATGTACCGTCACTCGCCCCGGTATTTCCAGTTTAGCCAGTGGTTTAGCTGTTGAATTGGTAGCAAGCTTATCTCAGCATCCTTTGCATTTTGCTGCTCCGCATAGCACTCTAATCACTCATTCAAGTGTAACAAATACTCGTACTTCTAGCTCTTTTTCAGGGCATTCTTCAGCTGTAGAGGCTTCAAGTGGTTCTTCTTGTCTTGGTGGTACTCCTCATACTCTTAGAGCGTATTTGGCAGGTTTGTGCCCTCAAACATTCATGAAGTGCCCCAACACAAGATATTATAAGATCTACAAAAATTTTGTATGAAAAAGGGTGACCTATTGGATCATATTGCAGGGAATTGTTTGCAATAGGTGTAAATTGTGATAGGTAACCTTTGTTGTAGCAAATGTAGACTTTCCTATCCAAATCTGCTTCTGTTATTCAGATTCTCGCTTAGTACATATTTGTTGTTTGCAGAGTACAGGGTAGTGAGTGTTGAGACTGAACCGTTTGCACACTGTATTTGTTGCTCTCCTACAATCCTGCAATCTTATATCACTGGTAAATCAAACTTTGTGCGTCAGGTAAGCAGAATTTGTCGCAAATTTGATGGCATGTCACGTTTTTCAAGGCAGAGAATTGTACTGAATTACGAGTTAAATTGGAGGGACGGTGGAATAGAACATTTTGTTCACAAGTGGATATGACCAATTTACTTTATAAATCTTAGATGCTGAGCAATTTGAAATGTTTTTGCTACCCAGAATTTTTCTTCGTGCTACAATTATTTCCAACAGACAAATACTTTTAATAGAAATACAAGACGGTGTGCTACAATGTCCACTTCTTTCTAGCTACAATGATTTCTTTGATTCATCATACGTAGGTGCATATGAAGGCAAAAAAACACTTCTAAGTGATTTATTTCTAATATCGACGAAAGTATTGTCTGCTAACAGGTTGTGCGGGACTCGTCAATTCTTGAACACATATCTGGACTCTACAAAATGAAGGAATGCATATGTGAAGATGATGTCATTGTAATGTCCGATGAAGATGAATAGCTCGACTTTTTGCAGTTAACGATTTGTTATATATTGATACAATGAGGTAGATAAGGAATTGCTTTAAAGGAAGCAGGAAATGAAATAGCAGATTTGCTGCAAAATTGTTTTTTTTTTTAATTTGTTTGCTCTTAAGCGTAGCGTACGTAGACCTTGTGAAAAATACTGGTGCTAGTAATCAAAATTAGCTATAGCATTCCTGCTCTTTTGCGTGCTTACTGATAAATTTCTGTATAGGAAAATGTGGATAATAAATGCAATCAACTGTGTGGGCCCTTTTTATGCTTCTCTTATTCGAACGATTAGAAAAATGTATAAACTCCAGAGTCTAAATTTGATTTTTGCACAAAAAAATACTCGTAGTTTCCTTACAGAACGAATTCCTGTCATGAAGCTTTTACTTGCGAACTAACTTTATGTTTCTGCAAGTTTGAAAAGCGCTAATACACCTTTATTGGTATTTGCGTAAATGAAAAATAAGATGAAAACGCAAGGAAAAAAAATATAACTCGTTACCTGTGACATAGAGAGCATTGTTGGATTGACGATTATCTTCGATGTGATTCCGTTTAGATATACATTCTAAAGCATGATAAAATAATAGTCCATCTGTGCTTTTGTCATGTTTAGTTTAAGTTGCAAATTCGAATATAGAAACGTTTCAAAATCAACTGCTAAAAAGTGCGCTTATGATGTTTATATTCTAGTTCATCCTACACCTCTATAATGAAAAGGTATACTTGTTAAACTTCGATTTTGAAGCGGCATAGCAAACCCTCATCAATCAAAAGAGAGCGTAAATGGAATTGAAAATCGGGAAAAAACATAAATTTCATTTTGAAAGCATGAATTATCGACCAAATTGCATACATCCTTCTATCATTTATTTCTCACTTCTAAAGATTCTTTGCATCTCCATGTCGGCTATCTATTCCATTTTGCTATTTTCTTTGACATGCTTTCTCACTCCTTTTTGCTACTTCCAAATAATTTTACAAGCTTTCATCTGTTATTTCACAGCAATTGATCAAATTTTCTATTAAATGACTTACTGAAGCCGCTTTCTTGCTCAATTATCCTCTTACGCAGCATTTCCATGAATAGTTACCATTTTTGCAGCTATTTTTTAAATGTCGCTGCAGCAAGTTATTTTGTCTTTTTTCTGTTATTGAAAAAGAAGAGTTCAAATTATGTATTGGCAAGAAGTTGCCATTACTTAGTTCCAAACAAGTAAAAAAAGCCATGGCAGTAAATATATGCTAACGTAGAATACAAAAAAGTGCTGCTAAATTTGAAAAAGCATTGCTTTGCCCTGCTGTTGGATAAAAGTTGAGTAAAAGTCTCACTAACAGTGCTTGTATTTATCAGTTATATATAAATTTTTAAGTAACATCAAAAACGCATATTTAGCAGTAAGCATGCATGATTATCTGCTCAGGTTCAGAATGATTAGATTTAATATTATTATCTCATCTAGCTTTCAATCAGACTGTTCTGCTGTACCTACGAAATAGGCATTACTCTAGAAATCCATCATGTCAAGTCCTCTCGCGCTTCGCGGTACTAAAATCTTTGCAGCAGCTTGGTTGAGAAATTCCTTCAAACAACGTATTTTTTCGACGTTAATGCAATAGTATTTTCATTTGTAACTGAAAACCCTACTGAAAGTTTTCTGGTATTGAATATTCTTTCTTAATTTGAAGAAATTTTATGTTCTATTTGGTCAAACTTAGCGAAAAATTAGATTTATATACAGTGAAAAAACCAGAAAGAACTAAAATACTGTTTTTTGCACTTTGCGCAATTTTTCTACAATGAAGTACTGCTACGAAAAATTATCCGCGGGAATGCCCGTGTTAGAAACTTCGAGTCAAGTAGCTCTAAGCCTTCCTAAGGTGCATTCTCTCCTGGAATAGATGAAGTTTTGCATATAACGTCACGATTCCACTTCACAATGAAACAGAAACCAGACCTACTTGGCAACAAGTTTATCGTGATTCGTTAATTTGTTTTTATAAATGCGAATAAATCCATTTCTTCTCTATTCGCGTGCTGGTTAAGCTTGCTCGCCCTGTTATACGTATGTATCGGAACCAATTCTTTGGCTTCCCTTCTTTCGTATTTCTATCCTATTCCTTGAAGTTTTTTTTTAATATCTTCTTTCTATTGGCAGTTCGTGGACGCCGTGTCTCCGATGAGCTGCTTTCCGCCACTGGTGATGCGTTTCTGCTTCTATAATGTTTTCCCCCTCAGTCGAGTTCATTTATTCTCTCTGCCATCTACAAATTTGATTCATGTAGCGACTAAGTTTGTTCCTTACTGCCATCACCAATCGAGGAAATTATTTTTTCAAAATGGCTTTCATGAGAAGCGTTGCTGTCGCTTGCTGTTTCGGCCATTCAATACCATGGGTGCTCCAACTTCGGACAAATGTAACGTAGACTCAGCTACTGTCGATCATTTCATGGAGATTAGAAATGAAAATTCTACAAAACTGCCTACAAATTCTTCTCAGCAAATAAACGAAACGACAAACCGGATAAGTCAAGAGTGCTCATCTATGGCACCGCCTTCTTCGAGGGAGAAGCAACAAGCGGCTGAAGCTGCTGAAAGAGCTAAACGAAGCGAAGAAATTTGGGATACTTTTGTACCAGAGAGAAAAATGACCTTATATAGTCCTGCTTTCTATGTATTACTAATTGCAGTTATTGTTTTACATTTATATAACAATCATGTAGATTCGATGCGTGAGCATGAAGAAAGCACAGAGGCTAAGTTAGAGAGGCAACGAAGAGAAGATTTGTATGAACTTCGCCTAAAACGAGAATTAGGCCTGCAGAATTTGGGCAATAACTCCGGCGATGAGCTCAGTCCTCCTTTGAATGAGGTAGACAACACTCTTTCTTAGCATTAAGCATTGTAATCCTTTTAATCGATGGAAATGAGATGCTTGATTTTAAATTAAACCTTACGGTAACAAGTCTGCAATACTTGCAAATGTATCTTGCCAAAGTTCAAGCTGCTTGTTTTCTTACTGCGCACCTTCGTCTGACTTAGACTACTGGAGCATTATAAATAATGTTTTGAAGTTAGAAAATGAACAAAACGAAGAGCTTATTTTGGCACAACTTGGGGAAATGCTCCAGATGTTAAATCAATTTGTAGTTACATGCAAATATGCAGCATTTACTTTCCATATTCTTTCAAAATTGATTGATTTGTTTGCGCCCATTAAAAACGGTCAGGGGTATATTGTATGCCCCCGTATTTGTATGTTGTAACGAAGGCGGTGTATATATTCATAAATCCAACATATCTTATAGCAATAGAATCTCATTTAAACGTATGTTTAGCGTTATTGTTATTGCCACAGTAAAACAGATGTCTGGCAGAGCTTCTAGCTGAGTTCAGAGATAGCAACCTTCTCATAAAAAGGATCGCATTGCTAAGTGTAAATGGATGTAAATATATACAGAATCCAGCGGAGGAAAAAGAATCGGGATAGAGTGAAAAGTATATATGGTACTGAAAACAGTTCGGTCCGGCATTTTGCGAACACTTAACAGTGCAGTGTAAAAGAGCACACCAGCTTTGCAGTGAAAATTACCAACTTTGATCTGTACAATGAATGTGCTATTATCCTATCATTTTCAAAAATGTTTTTCTGTATTTGGGCTACTCTCTTTAATGACATATGAGCAAAAATGGGGCATCATTACAGAATAGTATACTTAACTTATCTTTCTTCACAGTAAATAGACTATTTAGCAATGTCGCTTGCTTCTGCGCTTTCAAAATGTGAATTCTGTAGTAGCATGAGCAAATCACGGATAGATAATGCAGAATGCTTCCTTTCAGATACTCACACCTCGCTTTCGAATAAACCAATTGCAGAGCAAGTGAAAACTGCTAACCATGGTTCGAAAACTCTACAAATGAGGCACACTTCTCTTGATCTACAGGCTAGCGAAAATCAATCTCTTTCTCTCACTGGAAGCAGCTTTGCGATGGGAAGCAACTCTGAAGCAGCTAAAACTGGAGAGAATCTACGCGGTGTCACTCTGTCTTATGCGTGGCGGCATTTTCAGTTGGCAAAGTTATACCATCGAAATAAATTTACACATAAAGCCTTAGAGCAATATCACAAGGTTTTAAATTATGCTCCTTCATTTGCGTTTGCTCATTTTTATATTGCAAATATAGTATGCAATCTTAATTGCTTATGTGCAGCGGAGCAACACTATTTGCAATCATTCAGCAAGGATAAGCGGCTACTTGCAAATGCCCTTGTCAATCTTGCGTCTATTTATATCAAGCAGAGACGTTTCTCTGATTCGTTGCTGGCGTTACGACTTGCTTTTTTTCTAGACTTTAAGAATAATCTAATTTATATGAACTTGAATACTTTATTACATAACGTTGGAGAGGTAGATGTTGCTATAAATTTGCAATGGTTTGTTGTTTTATATCAGAAAAGTCATTTTTCTTTGGAAATAATTGAATTCAGGAAAATAATCGATCAAGAACTCGCACGTGTTCATGCTACATATACAGAACACAGGAATATTAGAAACTCTATTTGGAAAGCATCTTTGCCCGATTGGCTTTCGGAAGCGTTTGAAAAATTTGCATCTACAGAAACCATTGTAGGTCATTGCAGTGCGGATGTTTGCAATGATAAGTGTGGACTATTTAAGAAAAATTCAAAGGGTATCTTATTTTTATGTGAGTCAGTAAATTCAACCGACAACCAAACAGCTAATCCTTATTTCCATAAAGAGTTTAGTAGCATTAACATTGCTTGCGTATGGAAGTACACGAAGTATTGGCGAAAGCATTTTCGAATTGATTGCAGGCAAATTGTTGCGTATAATGCAACCAATCTTCCGCTAAAAATTATATGCGTGAAATGGGGTAAACGTTACTGTTCCAGCTATGTCAATAATTTATACGAAAGTATTAAACGGAATCTCTGTATATCTAAAAGCTCACATCCATACTATGACTTCGTCTGCTTCACTGATGATTCGAATGGTCTAGATCAATCAATTGAAATTGAAAAAATTAACTCTAGCTATGAGTTTCTCATTAGGAAAAATGACTGCAGTGATGATGAACTATTGAATTGGGAAGAACGAAAAATGTTTTCCAATGTTGGCACGCCAGTAGGGTGGTGGAGCAAACTTTATCTTTTTCAAAGAAATCCACGTCTTATGGGTCATCGTTGTCTATACTTTGACCTAGATACTCTTATTACAGGAAATATTAATGAAATCTTTACTTATCAAGGAAATTTTGCTTTGTTACAATCAAGCAACATCCAAGAGGAATTACGATCAAGCGGTTATAATTCTAGCATTATATTTTGGATTAATATAGAAACAATGTTTGCTCCGGTTTGGGACCAATTTGATGAAAACTTGATATCATATGTGTATCGATTTGACCATTGGTTAGAAATGTTTCTTGACAATGTTGACTTCATAGATCAAATAATTCCTGGGAAGATTATTGATTTTGCAGCCTTGTTGAATACTTGTGGCATTTTCAATGAAGTTGCAGTGTTACCTTCTCCCATAACTGACGGTTGGCATGAAGCAAATATAAATAAAGTCAAAATTCAAACTAGCGAATCATATTCTGAAGAAAACTCTTCTTCTAATGGAAATTCGATTCGATGCAATTCCAGCAACTATTGTCAGCAAGAATCATTATTGAAAAAAGATTCACATTCAGTTCAATGTTTACCCTCCAGTCAATCCAATAAATCTACTTTTGCAGGTATCTCTACTGAAGATGTATGCATACATGAAGATGCTTCTAGGAAGCTTGTAGAAATGCTTGAGAAAATCTCTGTGATCATCTTCCCGGGTAAAGTAAAACCCTTAAGCATTATAAGCTCTTACCCCGTTTTGTCGAAATACTGGTATGTTTAACATTTCTCAATGAATTTTCGGGGTTTACTCATCTTGCAAAATTTATTTTTAAATTTGGAGCATTTCTTATTTTTCAATTGCCAAACTTCAACCCTTTAAAGAATTTTTAAATGATTTTGTTATCGCATTAAAATCAAAAGCTTTATAAAAGTCGAGAGAGCATTGATATTATTTGGTTACTCCCATTCTTTCAAATTTGTTTCTATTTAGCTTTTGACTTGAATGTATTATTTGGAACAAAAATAGGTTTTCCACTTTAAATTACAGAATAAAAAATAGATTACTGGAGCAAGGGTGTAGCATCATTTTACTCCAACAATGCTTTTTTTGTAATGACTGTATATTTGCTCTCAGAATCAATTTTGCAATCGCAATTCCTATCAATGCATATGTAGTATAAAGAAATGTGAATAGACAATGAGAACTTTTATTGTACACCAAATTTTTTTATCTCCACTAAATTAATCCTATCAGATGTTAGGAAAATGACTTGAAAATGCCTTCTATTTCAAGTGTATTACCTCCAGATAGCGTCGCTCTAATGCTAGATATTCTTTCTCTGTGGAAAATCCCTCTAGCGAAATATCTTTCATATACTGTACCAACTAGCACGAATATTTTGTAGATAAAACATTAGTTTAGCGTTAGCGAAGTAAAAATTTTATAAAATATGTTAAACTACATTAAAACAAATGCGCTGCTAATTGTCCTTTTCAAGAACTAAGAATCACATGAGTGCAAACGTAAACGCTGATTTTATAATTAGCAAATAAACTCCGATGAAAAAAAAAATAGCTTTAATGCAAACCTCTTTCTCATCGCTGCTTTCGCGCATCATCGGCCCTGTCATTGCTTCATTCTACAAGTATATGCCTCATAAAATGTTACAATTTGGGTGGTTTAACTAGTGCTGCGTCTATTCCAAAATTTATGCTAACCTGAATTGCAAATTGTCGATCATTCCATTGCTGTAACTTGAGCGATTCTTTCTCGAAGCAACTAGCGACAAGATTTACCTCATTCTGCACCTTTAATACAAATTTAGAAATGTAAAATAAAGAAACAATTTTGCTCTTTGTGAAAAATTTTGTTAGCGATGGCAACGTTTTCTTTGCCGAACGTGTTTCCAAAAGTAGGGATTGATGTTGTATCGAAATGTGCCCTACCATAGTCTTTAAGTGAAGCGGCAGTTTATGTATGTGAATATTTCCATTGCAATCCCCTACAGCTAAAAATTCTTCGACCTCAATATCCTCTTTCTTATTCCATTTGATATTTTCTCGGCAATTTTTTGCTAAGATCATTTTTGACATATTTTTCTGTTCTGATGTTTCATCCGGATTACCGTATGCAGATTCAGCAGTCCAGCAAAATGTTTTAATGCATACGATAGGAACTGACGTAAGCTGATATGTTTTTATTGCATGATACGACTGCTCACAGATGCTCCATACTTCTAAAACTCCGTCCACCTTTCCCATGTAAACAATGCCAGGTCTAGAATAACTCCAGCACCCGCTTGTGTAGAATACAAACGACCTGCGCGAAACATCAGAGATTAAAATTTGTTTCCATCGAAAGGTCAAATTAGAGAAGTAGAAGGAAGAGCCCTTTTATTTCGGGGAGCTTCATATGGTTCATATTATTTTCTAGGATTAAGTATGGTTGTTCTTTCCCCATAGATATAATTACAAAATAAAGTTTCAAATTGGACTTCCAATCCATTTGCACGTAGTAACAAAATTTTAAGTTTTACCGAAATGTAGAGCAATGTTTGTCTCAAACCTAATAAAACGCGTTAAGATCACAGAGAGTAAGTACTAATTAAACGAGAAGATATAATGGTAGCAAGTGGTGCTCACATTGGCGCTGAGAAAATTGGATTGATTCTATCATCTTCCCAAATTTGAAAACTGAAATCAGTAATTGTCATAAACTTTTCTTCATAAAAAGGTGATTGCTGTATTGAAAGAACTTCCCCTCCAAGCTTGCCTACCTACAGGTAAGAATGCAGTATAATTTATTGTATCCTGTTTTATTGTTTTTGTAAGTTCATACTAGTTGTCTCATTCAATTCGGATATCATCATGACAAGAATGCGGATTATCGACAACTCGTTATAAATGTGTAGTATGTGTGAAGTAGCCTTACATTATAATGACTTGACAACGCTTTTGTTTTTTGAACTGGCCATTCTCCAGACTGAAGTTCTCCATCATCCTTTAAAAAGAAATAATGCAATGCATTGTTAATCACACAGAATTTGAACTCACGTTAATTGCACTTATTTTTATGCATTCCTAGGAATATGTAACACTACAAAAACTACGTTTTTATAATTTTGAATGTATTTTCTACGCAAGAAAATGCTTGCTACTTTCCAAAGTGACTAATTGCTCACCAAAGCTATTCGAAACCTTATAAATTCACCTTTAAGTGTTGCGAAGAGGATATAATGGCAACATTTTACTGAGAATACAAAGAGAAAAGCACAGAAATGTTATCTTATTTGGACATTGAAAGCATATTAGTGTTTATGGTTCAGCCGTGACTATAAAGAGATATGATGTAGATTAAATAAAGACCAGCGGAGCGCTTGTGAACATCAAACTTTTTCTAAGGGTCAGTGTAACGAAATTACACGAGCTGCGCCAAAGTAGTTTCAAAAATTTTGCAGTGAAGTTGAAGAGTAAGCCTAAAACTATTATTTTACAACAGTTTCAAAGACGATTTACTTGAATTCTTGGGATGAAACTCGCTCAAGAAAACTCGACGTTGTGGGAACAATACAAATTGATTCTTGAGATAGGGTTCCGTCTTCACCCTAGATAATTCCAAATTCCAGATAAGAAAGTAGTTTTCTTTAGAGCAGGTCACAAACGTTGCTTCTCGTATGACATTCTCATTTCCATTTACAGGAAGAGAAGATTGTTGTGTAATCAAAGTAGAATTCGATGACGCGCTACGTGGGACCCAGCAAATTTCAATTACAGGTAAGCTATGGGATTGTTCTATGTTTGATTGCATCTGCGGTGTCAATTCTCGTCGTGTGTGATGATCTGAACGTTGTATTTTTTTTGCATTGCTACCAATAATTTAAACATAGCTGTACATGAATTTTCTTTGCTAGGAAATACGTGTCACTTTGAGTCTGTTTAAAATTTAAATAGCTATTTCCCGAAAATTTATCATCTGCATGCTTTTGCACTATAAAAATACAACCAGAATACGCTTTCTTACAAAATTTGCGAATTATACGAACAAAACCATCGTGTAGGGGAGCTTGTGCACGCACTCTCAATCCAGCAAAGAGCATTCCTTTATGCAGAAGCTACTTACCATCACTGGGAATTTTCCAAACTAAAACCTGTAATGTACAAAATGAAAGATCCTTCGCAGTAACTGGATAGAATACTAAACATCAAATGTTTGTCTTTTTAATGGAGCTAATCCATGTACACATTTACTTTACTTGCTCATAAAAAATTTTTTTGCGGTGTTTCTATCATTTAGTAACATATCAGTGCAATGATATCGAACAAACCTGCCCATTTCTGCATCCACCGGCAACGAATGAAACATCATACGGACAAAAGCTAACTGACGATACAACCTGATGTAAAATATATTTTATGATGTACTCTATGGAATCGAGCAAGTAAACTGGTATCTAAACTTCTGTTATATTCATCGTTTATATGTACTACATATCTAGAATAGGACATATTTATTTTCTTGTAATATATGTACACAAGAAAAATCGCATAGTTTTTTATTTCGCTGCCCAGCCTACATGAGGAGACACAAGCACTTCATAAGGCTTGATCAAATCCTCTATTGACCAGAGTAAAACATATGCTGTATTTGAAGCGTTTTCCCAGGAATGCGTTCGATCAAAGCCGAACGATACGTTTTCATGAGCTGCCACCAGTATTGGAGATGATAATCTAAGCAGATAAAGCAACAAAATTCGTTATCACAATTTGCTGGGAGCGTGGCGCAAGTACCGCTTCTTAAATTGAAATGCAGTTGCATCTAAAATTGCATGAAGGAATATTTCTTTACTCATCTTTGTTTTCTACCAATTAGATCGGCTTAAACAAGTTTCTTACGTAGAGTTCCATTCCATGGAAGTAAGGCGGTTGGATTTAGAATAGTCTGCGTCATGGAATTTCATTATTGTTACGAGTGTATCTTCTTTTAGTGCCTTCGCTGGAGTGTTTTGTTTTTGCAGATGGGTTACGTCATCGCTGAATACATTCATTATATCATTCTGCTGTAATGCCTCATGCATTCTGTAAAATCACAAGGCAAAAGAATTTTTACTAATTTTTCGTCACTCGCTATGTATTAAATAGTAACAGCGATTTCAATCGAAATTAAATCTTTAATTTTTAGTTAGCCGAAGCCAATATATTTGCTTACCTTTCCTCTACTTCATGAAGAAAGTCCGCTAATCTCTTACTATCATTTGTTGAAAGATCCTTTATTTCCTGAAATGTTCAGATTCGTAGATTTCAATGACAGTTTTTCTAGTTGATACTCTCTCTAAGTTTTGCAATACTGCCGCAAACTTCATTTTAATCAGGAAAGTATGTCGACTAACCAAGTTCGCTTCAGGTAAAGGAAACTGGGTTTGTTTGTTCAAAAGCTCGCAAGTGCATTGAGAACTTTCGTTAGTAACTTTTTTTGAAGTTTGAATTGTGAAATGTAACTCTTTTCGAATATTTGAAAAATTAGGGTCCTGCAAAAGGAAAAATTGTATTCGATCTATAACACGTAATAGCAAAAATGACATCAGATAAAACTATAGTTAAGTAACCGGAAAATTAGTTACCAACACTAAAGTAATAGAAGTATGGAAAATAGTTGATAAAAAAATCATGTAACTATTAAATTACGTTTTAAAACTTCAGCTTATAAAGTTAATTCTATACGTTCAAATGCCTTAAAATCTTACTTTATAAGATGGGATTAACAATGATTTTTCAACAGTACTATACATCCTGTTCCTCTGAAATTGAGAGCTGAAACCATCTTTTGTTTGTTTTGCTTGAGTGCAAATCAATGCTCTCTTCTTCTTGCTTTCCTCCCAAGATTCTTCAACAGCAATTATGCTAGAATCACGAGCTGCTATCTTCATTCTGGTGTTAGATGAGAGCATTTTCAGTTCTGCAATTTTCTTTGGTTGTAGGGTTGATAATTAGTATTTTCTAACTGCAATACATATGTAGTGTATACTACAATGACTCTAAAGTGAAGCAGACAAGTGCTAGCTATTTCTAAGGGAAATAAATAACTAAACACTACTGCATCAATATATCTTTGCTGTTGAGCATGAAATACTCAGTTCGCCATACTTTCCCTGAATGTGAAAATTTCAATATTTCTGTTTATTCTTGATTGGGAAACAAAATTGGAATGGGTAGAAATGTAGCTGCAGCAAAGCATTCCTTCTTGGTCCGTTGTACATTACGTTGTCTCAACTTGGTAGCATGTGGCTTCTTCTGGCACATATTGCATCTTGCCGTTTCGGCACTTTTCTTGAGTTAAGGACATTAGAATTACTGAGATGGGCTTCATTGCCACATTTTACGAGAAGCAATAACCGCGCCAGCCCTTACAACGCTGTTACTTGGAAGAAAAATAGGTTAGAAAATCTCTTATTTCACAAAATTTCTTTAATGACAGCTGCTTGATACGTCTTTCGTAAAGTATGGATGTTGACTGGTTGCAAACAGCAAAGAAGCAAAAATTGCATAATTTACAGACGGCAATAACGCACAATCAATTAGATCTTCATGAAATGAAATAATCTTTCAGCATCTGTAATTGAGCACCGTTATTGGAAACTAGGAAAATAAAATAGTTATGATCCAGGTAATGCCATGTATGACCATTCAACATATATATCGGCTGGCGTTTGAAATTTACTTATCAGGATCTGACTAAAAATTCTTAATTTCTGCGTCTACATCTCTTTTCATGAGTTTTCACTTTTTATACGTATTCTTTCTCAGCCTTTGAAACGCATTTTGTTAGAAAACATGCATTTGTAGCGCTAAACTGCTCTTGAGTGCAATGTCGTTTTGATTAATCTTTGACTAATTTTAGATTCGATCATACTTACAATCAGACATGTGAAATACTTTACTACTTTCAAACTTAATTCTCTGTATAAAATCATGGCTAAAAAACGAATACCGCTACCTCGGAGGCCAATTAATGCTACGACGAAACTTTTAATCTCCCAATTCCGCTTGGAAAGAACGACAAGCAATGAACTCTGCACAATTAGAATAGGTCAAGCAACATTCCAATCCATCTTCTGCCAATTATCCAGCTTTCGTTCAGTAATTAACTTATAAAAAGGTTTGAATCATTCAAACCAACCCATCAAGACACAAAATAAGTTCTCTCTCTCACCTGAACTCTACAATAACGACGTTTAGCACAAGTATGCTTGCTACCAATTGAGCAACAACAACAAAAATTTATGGGCACGACTAAAACTAACAAATCCACTATTACAACATCCCAAAGTCACGAAAAACAGGGTACATTCAACTTATAAAATATCGATAGGCACTACCTATTCAAGTAAAACCGTGGAATTCCTATTTTGGGCGCATACGGGCAATACGGAACACTACAATCCAACAAAGCCCGCAACTTACATATTAATTAAGTTATTTAACATTGTAACAAGCTGTATTTTATATTTTTACCAAAAGGGGAAACGAGGTTGCCTCAGGTCTTGCCACAACTTACTCACATGCTCGATTAAACAATACCAAAATAACACAATATGTGTTAGTATTCTAGCTTCTAGCATAGGCCTCAAATATTATTAAAACATACGTTTGCAGTTCAATGTTGATTCATGCAACACTAAAAGAAAGTTCGCATGCAGCTACAGCCTACATCAGCAAAGCACCTTTACGAAAATCATGTACAGTGCTCTACAGTCTCAAGGTTAAGTGTAACCATTGCCAATGGTATTCCATGACATGAATCACCAGATTTGCTGCCTATAGCTGGAGAATCTACCCTGCGTAAGATTTCAAAAGTAAAGCCAGTATTAGTAATATAATTAAATTCAAGCTGCAGTACTACTCACAAAGGTACCGCCGCAGCGACCACAATATGAACGATTGCGATGCAAAGCCATAAAAACACCCGGTCCGCAAGTGCTCATCGGGCACTCTTTGCGTAAACGAGTTATTTGATCATTTCCATCTACTTTGTAAAGCTTGAGAACAGCCAATTTGACCTGAGCATATGGTTATACATGAATTTCCAGCAATACAGATGCATGCTTCACTCTGCATTTAAAACCCCCAATAGCGAAAAACAGCCAGTGGTATTTACTCCTACTCTAAATGCGTATCTATATAAATTTTTACATAAAATAAAGTCTATACCTTCTTTTTTTTGTGCTTTCCCTTTTTGGGTTTAGCAAAATTCTTCTTCTTTCGCTTTTTAGCTCCACCAAGCAGTTCAATGCATTGCACAAGAGTGGATTCCTTGTAAAAATAGACGAAGAAACTTAGTGCAATTTTGCAAACATACAGATACTGCCTCAAAAAAAATTTTCCATTTTCAAATTTAACTCTCAGGATGATAAATAATCACAATGATAATTCATTTGTCCCTATCTATTGTTTCATCATCGAGTTCATTAACCGCAATATATCAAAGATTATGTAACGAACGAAATCAAAACAACAACTGCCACATGTTAGCTAAATGTCTTACCGGCTGGACATTAGCTTCATCTAAAGTATCCAGGTCATTTAAAGGATGGATACCATGTAAAAGCCTTTGACAGTCATTATTAATTCCTGCAAAAAGAAAGAATTAAAGTATGTTCATAAACACGAGAGAAAAATCTACTTAAAATAAAACTAAATCGAGGTCTTCGGCACTGTATCGCTAACTAAATACCATATCTACGTGTCCATAGAAGTACAATGATCCGATGACAAGTATTTAAAGATAACATATATGCTGATACACAAGATTACGTCGGTAACGATGCGCCAGAATATCGTTGCTAAGCGAGAATGTTATTATGTGAATGCATATTCGAAGATATTTTATTCTAACATCATTACGAAAAAAAGTCTTGTAATACAGCAAACAAGATTCAGCATAAGGGTACTCTTACGATTACTACGCTGTCTTCGCACTCAGAATTTTGCCTTGTTCCGGAGGGAGAAAGAAGAGGAGGTTTGACGAACACACTAATAAACTTGTACTATTTCCTTTCAAGAGAATTAAGTGTCTTTTCTATAGAACACTGCCTCCACTCCCGATGCGCATTCACAAAAAAAGTACAGCTAGGACTTTACTCTTTGACCATACACATATTAGCTAAGAAGCAAATAGAAGCGCTAAGGCGGAGCAAGTCGTTATGTTTTTTTTAATAAATCATTAAAGAATTTACAAGAAAAAATATTTTGACGGGAAAATAGCCGTCAATTAAAGTATCGCAGGGAAGAATGAAAGCAACGCAAGCATTGCGATACTAAAAGCTCACCAGTTAGTTGCGAGAGAAGATATTTGACTTCGCCAACCGTTTGGGAAGAGGTTACATCCAAAGTAAGAGTTCTTCCTTCAGCATAACCGCTTCCCTTGACAAAAACTTGCATTCTGTCAACAGAAGAGAGAGAAGAAGATTGTAGAAAGCAGTGACAAGATACCCCTTTGCTCGAATAAGAAGCACAGTAGCAAGAACTTTAAGGAAAGAAGAAAAAACTACTTCGAAGAAAAAGAAAAGTAGCTACGCTTACTGAAACAAGCAAATTGCAAGGAAGAGCACGCATAGTTTATAAGAAACAAAAACGCATTACTGTGCTGAAAGATTATTAACTTTCCAACCCCTCTTGCAAAGTGTCGGTGAGAAGGGGAACATCTTCTATTCAGGAGATATCTCACTGAAGCAGCACGCCATGGAAATAACGCGTCGTACCCAGGAAGCCTAGCAACAACTCCTTTCGAATACTAAATTGCAGCGGTGACAGTAGCAATCATCGCACCTTGCACTATCACATTTAACGGCATCTCGTGAAATTAACTCGATGTTACATTTATCAGACAAGTTTTTTAAAAAGTTTACGTGTATAAGTGTAACACTCTATTTGGCAATGAGGATAAATTCACGCATTTGAAGAGCATTCTACAAATTTTCTCATAAAAGTTTAAATGCGTTATGCGCAGGTTCAATTTACTTATAAAGTTTACTAGGACATCTGCAAGATATTTCTGAGTAAGCTTTTGACAGTTATCTGAATTATTTCTCCTTTGCATAATATCACAATATTGACTTTGATAGAAGTTTTTATAAAAGCCAGAAACGACTCGGCTATTCAAGTGAAGAACTGTAGAAGAATAATGATATTGTGGAACCAGCACATTTGGGGGACGATTTGGGTTCATTTGGAGCTGAAATGTTTGAAACGTAGCTTGTTTTGAATGAGAAATGACATAAATAAGGCAAGCATACTAGCATTATGTTCGAAATACTATCTGAATTTGTTATGGGATTTATCACATGCTTCAAGCAGTGTTGCAGCAATTGAAATAGCTTTTTGTTGCATATCATGCCATCCTTTCATAAAAATGCGTAAGAGCGAAGCTATTCTTCTGCGAAACTTTAATGGGGGAGCTCAAGCACATAAATTTGAGAAAACAAGATCAAAAAGAGAAAAAGCATTTCAATATACGACTAGTTTTGCTCATCGACACACTTGAAACATTGCTTCAGAGAGTTTCCCTACCCGCTTGAAAAAAACGGCCTTCCTTGGAATCATTGCTGCTGCATGTACGATTAATGATCTAAACGGCAAAGTGATTGTGTGAAATAAGGTTGTAGCTGGGATTATGAAAACGTGTTGGAAAACTAGTATAACTACCTCACCATAGCAGTGATTGCAAGCGAAAATGCTAACCATTATTTGTTTTAAAGAATTGCGCTTACATGAATAAAAAAATATTCCTAAGAAGTCAGAAGAGGGGAAATATTACATTCATTATTTTCAGATCATGTTTTGCAGTAGATAATGCTGCTGTTCATTTCTAACAAATCATACTGCATCCATTGTAGTTTACAATGACTATACTCAGTCTGCGTTGCCGTTTGCGTTTCAAAGCACAATTTTCACATTACTCAACTTCTATAAATGGTATTTAAAAGATATGCTTTTTCGAGTTCGAGTTAGTGAAAATAAACAGATTAAAAATGGGAAGTACATGAAATTAAGTGTTACTATACTTATAGATGTTGCGAGAAAATTCACACAACTTGAGCACTCATACTTGTAGATTTATTTCGTTGTAAACAAAAAGTCAGAATACCTCGCATGCATGCCGTAATTATACCTACTCTTAAGAGATTTCGTTTTGAAAATATGCAGCTACTTATGGCTTGCTTAATTTCAAATTAAATAATTCTAAGTTCAACCATTCGAATTCTTATTAGATTTTTTGATTGAATAAAGCTTTAACAAATGTGGAACCGCCAGTGTCGATAGTCAGCACAGGTTGTGAGAAGTGCTGAAAAATAATTTTTCCTAAGCTAAAAGTATTACAAATGAGAAGATCTTATGCATAATTAATACAGTAAGAGCGTTTTGAATTTAGCAATACATCTTATTACAATTATCACTCCTTCGGTAACCGATGATATACCCGGTATTTAACGCGGCTTCAAAGATCGTATCGCTCGAAAGCAAATGATAACTAGAATCTTAATTTTAATCTTAAACTATAGACGAATTTCATCTACGTAGTCGTTAGGAAGAAAAGAGTAATGATTTTGTATGTTCGTAAGAGCTCCACCGACGCTCGTTACCGTGAAAGCCAACCGCAACTCAATAAACAAAAGAAACGAAAAGGTTACACAATGTAATAACACAGAATAGTTAACAAAACGAAAACTCGCAGTAAAACTGTTGTAGCGAAACAATTCAACGACTTAAGAGAAACAACTTTGTAGAAAGATAATCGATTCAGTAATTGGAATCTAATTCGAAAGGAATAAAAACGTAAAAGTATATCAAAATATCGAAAAGTAAAAAAAGTATCTATATATATATATAAAGCTTCCTTGTATCTTCTTCTTCTTGAATACACCTCCACTTCCAATCATGTTCGTCGTTCGTTATTGTTGTTACAATACTAACTTGCGCTTGCTCGCCGTAATGCTTTCCCCGATATATAGTTCACGCCCAAATTGTCCGGGCATATCAACCGAATTGCATGTTAATATTCTAAAGTAGACTTTAGAATTGAGTTGGTACATAACAGTTAACACTTTTCATACTAGAGGACATAATAACTTCTGGAATCGCGTTATAAAACCGTTTGAAATTGTCTAAGTGTAGCATTACATTAGAAAAATTGTGTAAACGTTAGACATTTTTTCTGACAAATTGTCTAGCGTGTGTTTTATCCAAAAATTATACCTTACGCTATCCGGATATAATGAAATGTTTTAATGTGACCACAGAAAGAATGATTTAGAAAAACGTTTTATTTTTGTGCATGTTTTTTTCATTCCTACTTTAGTATAATGCTATTCGCTTAATTTTGCTAAGGAGTTAACATAGAGATTTATTAGATTTATTAGCAAGCTATATATATTCATATGTGAACTCATTTAGCTCGCATATGTAGATTGTGAGTTGAAGTTTTGAGAATGAGAAAAAGGGTTGAACCAATTTAAGGTCTAGAAAAAGCTTAAAAAATGCAACACTTAATAGTAAACAATACTTTGAACAAAAAGAAAGAACCGAAAAGGTGAAAATGATATAACTACTAAATTCTCCATCATTGCACTAAAACAAGATTCCTTTAACTTCACTCCTGCAAGACAAGCATATTGTCACAGTTCTAATTCATGCATGTTGAAAGAAAATACCGTTTGTCTTTGTTATACGCGGAAGTTAACGGGGATCCAGAAATCTATTTGTTCGAAATTCAGCTTAAAACTAGCAAATCTGAATTAATGTAATTTTTTCAAAGTTAACGCTGCAAGTTTTGAAAAGGGAGGAAAACAACTCTAGGTTTTGTAATTAGCTCCACCAACGCTTCTTACTCATGAAAGCCAACCGCCAATCACTAAAGAGAAGAAAGCAAAACCTTTCACACAATGCAACCGAAAAGTAAAGTAAAACTTGTAATCGAAATATCTATTCTTAGGTTAAAGAGAAAATCAACGTAGAAATCATCCAATTGAAAAATTGCAGGAATAATCATAATAATAATCATTCAAGTGATTAACAAAGCTGTTTCTTCATAAGCGTTCGTTGTTGTTAACTTCTGTTTACATGTGCTGTCCGTGATTGATATCTCCATCAGTGCTTTTCCTGATACGTTACTTGTGCCTAAAATTGTCTAAATACATCAGCCTTAACATAAAGCAATTAAAAATAGGAAGCAGAAGGAAGTTCCCAAGAGGAATATTCGTTGTACTAATTTCAATTCTGTAAAGAAAAAACTAAAAATTACGGTGAAAAACTAATATTTGCTTTTCCCATTATTTGAACATTTTTTACTTCGGTCAATTTGTAGAAGGTGCCGGGAGAGAACCGCGGTGAATGGAGTGTCATGAATTGTATATGAGTGCATTCAAAAGCAAAGCATAATTAAAATGAACTTGTACTTATTACAAATGTAACTTATTACAAATGTAAATTACTTCGATTAAATTCCCAATTTCTCAAGGGTAATTTAGTAGGATTGCTCAAAATGAAAAAGGAACTCAATCTACATCTTTTTATAAAAATTACAACGGCATATACAGTAATTGCTATAGAAGGGAGAAATACAATTTTTTTCAGCGGCTGAAAAAAGAACCATAAACAATCTGGGCTTCTTATCACCAGCCTGAGACAATATGCCGAGTTTACGGATTACTATTTCGCAGTATCTTATTATAAGTTTCCAATACAAATGACTATAATGTCCTACTTAGAAAATTTCATTTTTTGTCGGAAACCTATGTTTTTTCATTTTTTTAAGTAATAAATTTGCTCCTAATCACTACTACAAGGTAACTCAAAATTTATACTTACTTTTATGCTAGAACATGAAATTTGGTTTAATTTGGACAAAACAAAAAGTTAGCTGAGCAATTTTGCTAGAGTTTTATTTATTATGGATAGAACTACATCAACTTTGTCATTGTTGCGCTTGTACTTACCTCATAATTTCGATGAGTTTCACTGTAACTATAACAAGGATACCAAATTCAATGGTTTTAAAAGTATACATTCAATGCTTAAATTTCCGAATTTATTCCTCCACTTAGTATTTCACACAAATATGGTCATAGTTTAACATTACAAAGCTGTTTTCGAGTTATCTTTGCTGAACAAAATTTACCCCACAAGGCTTTTGGCAGAATGGGAAAAAATATTGCTAGAAAAGGTTATTGTTTCTCTGCAGTCAAAGTAGACTATTATTTGCATGAAAAAATAACTCCTCACTACTGATATTTTACTCCTGACTGCATCAATTGAGCAGGTGAAATTTCGCTTAGTTCGCTGATGGGTATATTGTTTGAAAGAGAAGCAGTATAGAGTAGATCACCAGCTTTTTTGAAGCACAGTAGCGGCAGTTTTGAGTCAAGTTGCGCGGGTAAAATTTCATTTGAATATTGTATAGCATATGCTGCATCGGAATCTAATTTAGTATCCGTTTGCAGTATCCTTGTACCTTTTTCCTCTTGTTTATCTTGTTGATTAGAAACAAGGGATATAAAGCTATTCATACCTTTACGTAGAAATGTCGGGAGAAACTGTCCAGAATGCTCTGGCTGCAGAGTTTTCCTGGATAGGAACATAAACGGATTATAGACTAGTGGCGTAATGTGCAATGTAACGAATGGAAGTTGCTCCACTATGCCTTTTCCTTGAAGTATTTTTTCGTTAATTAACTTTAATTCCTTTTGCTTTTTAAACTCATCAGTTTCTTCAATTAACCCAATTTCCATGAAATAGAATTGTAAACTTTGGAGAGAAGTATCAGCGTAAGTGTCCACCTCAAAGTTTTCAGTGAAAAATGGCGTACTACCTGTTATATTGCTTTTGCTCCAACTTCCCAAATTCCAATTATACTCCAGTACGTTCAATGTATCATCACACCACCGTTTAATTGCTGTCAAATCCAGTGCTGTCATTAGTGAAGATGAATAGTTTATATTTAGTAATTCCTGGGCGGGATATTCGATTCTACTGATAAAATTTCTATCCAAGTGTTCGATTTGGTCGGCATACACCGTAGTCTCACAGCATAAGTGAAGCTTTGGAGGTAGAACTCGATGTTTTGTTGATGGAATCACTAGCATGTCTTTTAAAGACCTAACCATTGGGAGTTCTGATATGCGAGGAATGCGCTGTTCTTGCACTTTCGGTATTTTTAGTTCATTGTTTAAAGGTTTCGGAATTTTTGTTGGTACGATTCCCTGATTTCGGCTAGTCGGAGTAGCGGATGGTCTTTTTTTGCTTAAAGTGGTACTGTCTCTTTCCAATGATGAAGATGGGATTCTTTTATCACGCGCACTAGTTTCTGTAACTGTGGTAGATCGCTTGCGAGCGAACGGCTCAGAACGGCGTTGACGTCGTTTCCTCACTGCGGTAACGTGTGCGTCGTCACATGAGGAAGGCGCTGACTTCCGCCTATTTTGAGTACTCGAAACTGCACTATCTGAAGATGGATGAAACGTATTTTCCGTACTAAGCGATTGTGTCGCGGAGGCACTACTACACAATTCTTTTACCCCGAGTTTCCCTGTTTTGTATTTTCGGTTTGTATTGTGCTGAGAATCTTGCAACTTTTTACTGGATTCACGTTGATTTAAGTTAAGTATTGATACATCATCTTGCTCCAATTGATGTGTAGAGCTTCTTACTGGGCTTTGCTGTGTACGATTAGCGCTAAGTGGATTAGCGCTAAGTGCCGCTGTAGCTGTAAATCTTCTCGTCAGTTTTTGTGCCTTCTTTTCATTTGTATTTTCTAGTTTTGCCGCTATGTGCTGAGAAGTTTTCCATCCTCTTAAAAATGGCATTGCTTGCAATTTCTCAAAAACGCCTAGACGATTTACTGAAATTTCATCAGAAGGGGCGTGATGAAATGGTTGTTTGACTTTCATATTTTTGCGCTTTTTTTCTTCTCTCTTTTTACCCTCTTTTTTCCTCTCTTCATCCCCTGAGATGTGACTGGTTTCTTTAGATGACAGAGAACCCTGCGAATGAGCCTCGGGTACTACTGTTACACTCTTATAGCTGCGAAAGAAATCCACTCCAAGAAGAGTTGGTGGTCTAAAGAGTTGCAGAGCTGCTGAAGCATCACTTTTTCTACTTCCAAAAAAATCCTTCTTACCACTTTCAAGCAATGTAGAATTAAATAGAATGTGAGATTGTTCTCGCCGCAGTCTCTCCATCGCCTCCATCGCACGAGTATAACTTTCGGAATTCCTGATGCTTTTGCCATTTTCTTCCGGTACATCACTTGTCACACTGGAAGATTTTTTTCGACTTGCCATAATGTAACGATCTTTAAATATACCTCATTTTTAATTTCCCTTTTTTCTATCTTGTGTTCATTTCTCAATTGATGCTAAGTTCAATAATACGCGGCAATAGAGTTTGACTATTTCTGTTAAGAAAAAACACACAAGTGCCTAAAGTATAGAGTAGGCATGTTGCGATAGAAAAATATCAGACGAGAAGATAAAGTAAAAGCAGGATATAATACAACAGACGAGAAGATAAAGTGAAAGCAGGATATAATACAACAGACGAGAAGATAAAGTGAAAGCAGGATATAATACTTTATATCTGAATGAAATGTAAGATTTTTTGTCGCATAGTGCCATAATTATTTATACTTATATTGTTCCTCAAATGTTGGGACGCAAAAAATAGCCATCCTTTTGTGTCCTGTAAAGGTGTAGGTATTTCTCATGGTAAACGGAATAGCAAAGACTCCTTCAATAGTAAAATTTTTTGTAACTATTTGTGTTTGAGTCGTAAGTTTAACTACTCTGAAAAGTGGCTTGCAGAGTTTCCAATTGTTTTCTTCAATTTGGCAAAAATTGGCTCGCAATAACGTTAAAAATTGGAGAATTTTGCCCCCATTTTTAAGCAATGGAGAGTTATGTTTTTAACTGCCATCATATGTATACCTTTTTAATTGACCATGCTTTTCAATTTTTGGAGAAGCTGTATCATGAAATAATTGATTGATATTTTGTTTTCATTCGAAGATTTGTTTCAGTGTAAGATTAGCAGGATGAGATACTAAGAATGTTATGTAATGAAGGTTTGAAATTGATTGGATAGATTTTGCTTTACTTAATACCTTAAAAGTTGAAAAAACATATATGCAAATATATTCCTTATTGAAAGTAGCATTGCTATTTTCAATCTAACAAAAGCCTGTAATTTTTCCCTAGTCGTAGTTTTTGATGATTGAGGTCCCAGCTTTTCTTGAAGCGCATATCTAAAAATTATGTATACTTGTTGAATGGCTTCCCTGTGGTGGCTTGTTCTCTAGAAAACTGACCAGTAGAAATAACAGCAGTGAAATTTGCCGATCTGAGTTTCTTATTTCTTGATAGGGATATAGTTAGTTGTTAGCATGAAGTCAACATTCCTATCGATTTAAATATTTTGACCGTAGAATAAATTTTAAGCAAGCTCCTTCATAAGTAATAGCATGTTGGCTTTTCTCCTTTACCTTGTAGGTTGGAATTCCGTATAATTGTTAGTTTGTAATATAACGAATAACAATTTTTTTTTCCATTTTGTTGAGAAATCCAATTAAATTATTTGAAAAAGCTTTGTATCACTGCGTTTTATTATAAACCATGAAATTACACTAACAATGAAAATATATAAATCTTTTCTTGAAAAGTCTCATCAAAGCAGGAAAGCCTTATGTTTACACTCAATTATATCACAGTTTCAAATAGATAGATGTGTCCACATCCGGTTGAGAAATTTTGGCTGCGTTTCTTCTGTACAAATTTCAATCAACTTGGTTTGGCTGATAGAGTAAGTTCTCACGTGGGCGAGGAAAAATGTCTCATATGATGCGCTTCCGATAAAAACTCTTTTTTTCACATTACCTAAAGGTGGAAATATTACGGTCACATTAGTTGAGGAGTGGGAAGAATCAACAGTAAGAAATGCTTTTCAAACTGGCTGGTAGAGCAGCCAATAACATAAAGCCGACATGCATCTCTCGCAGCATACTTCCTAATAGAAGCGAAGTATGTATTCACAAATATTTACTCATGGTAGCATAAAAAATCCAAGCCTCGTTAGGTCATGAAGTAAAGGAGAAAACAGTGGGACGAGTAGGTTCGGTAAATTCATTTACAATATTTGTTGAGGAACCCATTCGTCAAGACTTCTTCATCGAACGAAATTGAAGGTCTGTGAAACATACAAGTCGATGTATGGATGGCAATTGTTTAAAATAGTTAAGGCACGTTACTTTCCAAAGTCTGGTACATGTACTGCAAATCAGCTCCAGAGAATAAAAAGAAAGAAAATCAACATTGCAACGTTGCTATTTTCGAATTGCCTGTTATAAATTGTAGGCCTATCAAATCAACTTCGTCATAATTTGTAACTTCAGTTAATTTATTGGCTATTTAATATTTCTATTTCATTTGTGCTATCGTATTAGTATCATGGTATGTTTTTCGTCTTTTCATTAGTTGTCATATGCAGCAGGCGTTAATATGTACCCTCTCAGCAAGCAAATTTTTAACGTAGTTCCCTGTTCTAATGAATGAAACTTTTTTGAGTGTGACAGAAAATGACAAAAACTTGTAGCACTTTCAATATCTTTCTAATATCAAAATAAAGAAGCGAATCGGAAACAAAGAGGACGGTTTGTTGCATTATGCTATGTTGAAATAGCATGAATGTGGCAGAGGATTTATTGGTTTCTTCCCACACACTGTCATGCTGAGGTAAAATTAGAAGAATTGTAATGACACAGAATAAAGAAAGGAAGGTGTATACATAGTTTATACTATCAAAGTTGTGAGGTACAACAAGCATCAAAAACATGCTGGTAATAGATGCTCGGGATTTGGGTACTCTACCCAATTGATCGAGAAAAGAAAAATCAACATGCATAATGTACCTTCAAGTATCGTTACATGAGCAAATAAATTATCAATACTGTACACTTCCAGTCTTCAAAAACCCAAGCCTGACAACCTACTAACACTACATGACAGTGAAAATTTACTAAACAACTTAATTTTTATCCGGTTTCATGTATCTATATCGTGTTTTCTTCAAGAAGATAAATTTTTTGAGAAACCAGACTGTTTCTGTACAGGGAAACAACATTCAAGCGAATCTGATACATCACTGGGTTTTGCTGAAAATATAGTATTCTGCCAGTGTTGACCGTGTAATTTGAAATACTATGTTATTTGAGAAGTGCCTGGATGAATTAGACAGTAAGTAACTTGAGGGAAGTTAAAGATACATATCGATCATTGCGAGTTAGTTTGAGAAGATGCTTCAAACCTTTTCAATATTTGGTTCTTACATAGTTGGTAGCGGCTGGTACTCACTCAAATTCATTGAATTTTATTGCTTTTAAAAAAAGGTGAGAAACCATTTTTAATTTCTCTATTCCTTTCAGAAATATCTTTTGGATTTCGCTCTTGAATAAATTTTCTAGTAAAGTTGTGAACGTTCGCAGGAAACAAGTATTTGCTTTACCTTTAGTAAATTATTAAATTTGAAATTGTTGGAGGTGTAAGTACATTACATTTTTTCAAAATGGGAATATTCTGGGTGAACTATTGGTTGAATGATAACCAATTGTTTGATTACTTAAAAGCATGCACTAATGGTGCTACATATTTATGTGCTATTGCTTTTCTCCATTACTGGCACTCTACCCGATACAATTCAGGGAGAACTTCGTGATGCACCTCTCGGAGGTGGGCTTTACGAATTAGATTTCATAGTGCAGTACACAGTTATTAAGTGGTAGCAGGCCAAGAAATCAAAATGGAGACTTCAGACCCTTTGTATGAATTTTATTTCTACCCGTAAATGTCGATACACTTATTAATTGGACATTTTCTATGGTATAGCTTGAAGCCACTGTTGACGGACATACCAAAGATACCAGCGGAAAGAATTCAAAAACTTGAAGTTGATATTCTTCGGAAAGCTCATCAGCTAGTAGGATTGCAGCAAACTCGCTAGTGCATATACACCTTACAATTAAAAGTAATAAATCAGGAAGCAAGTGGGATTCATGAAACAAGTGGGATTCATGAAGCAAGTAGTAGCAAATGCATTATTGACTATACGGCACCATGTCCCAAGGGCTGGCAGGTGGGGTCTTTTCGCTCAGTTCTTTTTGGAAAAGCTGATTTTGCTAAAGCGATACAATTTTAGATACGAGAAAGTAATCACATTCAGCAGCTATGCCTTGCACCCTCAAATTACTCTGGTATTGTAAAAATAAAATGTTTCAAATAAAAATGGATGAATAATGTACTTACAAGGATTATGCGAAACCTCGATGTCATTTGAATTTTACACTTCACAATCCAAGAGAGATTGGTCACTCCGATGCCTAGTAAGTTGTAGAGCTGCGTTAACGAAATGCGAAATATGACGATGCAAGTTGGAAAAAAAATGGCAAGGCTACTTGGCCATGTCAGCCCTACGGTAATGAACGGAACGACGATTGCCCATCCGGAAAGCGAGATGTGCGAGCGAATATTTTGAAGTTATTAAACTTAACAACAATGTTGCAATTTAGTATAGCCGCCCTTGCCCAGAGGGATTTGAACAGATGGTACGAGCACTTATGCGCGTGAGGTTGATTTTGAGCTTGCATCAGCCATATATAGGAAGAAAATTCATTTTGTATGCCTAACCCAGCACAGTACAGTGGTAAAAATAATAGAGAGAATGTTTCTAATCAAACTGGAAATAAATTCAACAAAATTTTAGGTGATTGCTTGGGGGAAGTAAACTTTGGCAATTTCAGTGACTCCTCCAAATTAGCATGGAGTGTATGTTATAATGAGCAACTTCCAAGTTAACAAAAATTCATTTGAAGGTTATATTCAGGAAACTTGTGGTTCTTTTTGGCCATGCGCAGTACGCTTCCTTTTCATTGCATCCAATGTTCCAGTATAAAAACCTATGCTTTTGAAATTAAGGAGGATTGCATCCGTGAATACAGCACTCTCTGCCCTACCTCATGGTAGTCTTCAATGACACCTTATAAATAAGAATAATGTTTTTCATGCACAAAAAATTATAGGACACACGCAGGAAATTATCAATGTATCGCTCCGAAAAATTACAATGAGTCAGGTCCTTGTAGAGGCAGCTGGAACTTTAAGTTTTTTACCACAGGTTGAACGAAATGGTTTAGTAATTGAAAATAAAACAGATTCATGTCTTCAGAAATGAAAGAACGCTTTTCTAGCCGCTGCAATGCACATTTCCCATGTGCAAATGATTGTGTAAAAAACTACACGTCAAATTGCCCAGGTAATCCCTTTTGTCATGTATTCAAATTTGAAAGAGAATTTCTTGTCAGTCGGTTGGTTGATTGATGGATCTGAGTGCAAGGTTCGTCCTGTTTGGATTGCAACCCTAAGTTAAACTCCTTGACTGGGATATTGTTCGGATAAAACCTAATTAGGTCCTTTCAAACAGGACTAAATGTCCCAGATCAGGAATAATTGATAGAAATCTACCAATTACCGCGAAGAAAGCGTTGGAAGAGTGAAAATAGACTTTTCCGCCATTGATGATAGCATTTTGAAATGTTTTCCATTATTTCAGAGAGTGTTTCTTGGAGTGGCCATGTGAAACGTTAGACATTTGCGAAAGGGATTGGAATCAACCTTGTCCTGAAAGTATATTCTTTAAAGGATCGTTACGATGAAGTCATATTAATTTTAATTCAGACTGGACCATGAAGCCCAAATTGAAAGAAATTTTTGCTGAAGTATTGTCTAATTTGACTGTCTTATGCAAGTTTCTGATACAAGACTTATAAATTAGGATAATTCGTGCATCCCCTCGTCGATGTACAAAGGAAATTGCAAAGCAGAAAACTGGGAGACCGAAGAGGAAAAGTAAAGTATATTTAAGGTTTCTTGTACTGTCACAAAACGTTGTACTCTCTGCTTAGACGAAAATGGGCATCATTTTGTAACTCGCCTTGGCCATGCCGCGGCACTGTTAGGAAAAATTCCAGACGAGCTAACGCATTAGCTGCACAGAATGAATTGAGTATTGCTAGTGTTATAAGACCCCACGAACCCTTCGAAGTAGTAGACATTCGTGAAAGAGGGAAAACAGGGCCTGTTAAGCATGGTTCGAACAGCCAAGGCGCCGTTCTTTTTTGCCTTGAAATAATCTTTTAACATGTATAGAAACTGGAGAAATATTTCCTCGGCGGAATGCGAGCGTAAATAGCTTGCAAGACTTATTTGGAGGTGATAGCGCTACATTAAAAAGTAATAAATTAAGCGTTCTTGCAAAAACATAAAACCAAATTCGAAAGTGCACTTTTTGATTAGAAAAAAGGGCGCCGCCAATTCTCCCTGTTGCAAAGCTTGATCGAGGAAGAATTCAAGTCAAGAATTATGCTAGTAACTAGTAGTTTTTGCACCATCACATCCTCTATTTTACCAGAATCGACAACAAAAAGAGGAAATCCAGTTTAGCATCCCTTGGGAAGAATTTTCATACGAGAGAGGACCACGGGGTTATTATAAAGGTGTCAAGAAAATAATGATATGCTTACACTTTGTAGTTATAAGATGCAACAACTCGTTAGGAGGCTACTTTCTGATTGGCACTGCTTCGTGACAACGCTCATGTATTTGCATTAGGAACGAAAAATGAATGGAGAATTTTTACAAGGCGTGTTGACTTCCTCCATGGGATCGTGACAACGTTATTGCCTTTTAGCACGTTTAAAATTTCTTACAGAATTTCGTTAACTTGCAATGCTTCTAAAGGCATTAATTGCACTGAAATAGTATGCAGCAGTGTATCAGTATGTTCTGCAAAAATGTTACTGTTCGCGTGTTGAAGCCTATAACTTTTTCCATGTTATAATTTTTCCTTTTATCTCATACGAAATACCATTTTCACATGTATTCTAATGCTTGGCTGAGTGGTATGTTTTGTACAGCAAACATTGGATTTCCACCCAAATTGTCTGGTTGACAAAATAGAACTACTGAGAAAATAACCGAGCATTCTTTACAATTGTTATTCTCATTGTTGCTGCCTAAACGCTTGCTGTGAATCAATTAGTGAGCTTCGACGATCATGCTGCCATTTCCAAAAAAATACTAGCAATACAATCTGAATTTTTACATCATAAAATTGCTCTTAAGGAAGTGCTTAACTTAGTTTATAATTTTCGTATAATTCCTAAAATAGCTCACTTTCCAGAACAGAAGAAATACACTGAATATTTTTGCAACGTTGTGAAGGTCAGCCTCATTGGATTCTGAAGAAATTAAGGTGGAAAACACTTGGTGAAATCGGACTACATATGTAAAGTTGTGAAATCTTGCTGTAGCATTAATCAGCCTACTGAAAGTCCACGCTGAAAAGTAAACTCGCATCCAGCAGAAATCTAACACTAATGACCTGTTAAAAAAATTTTAGAAACTTATGAAATTGACAATGCTTTGATCTCAATGGTAATGAACTGGGGAGGTCATAAAACTTACAGGAGTAGAGCGCAAATTATCCCCCAATAGCGTCGTACGGTCCAATTCTCCATGCCTGAAAGGAATTCTCTTTATAACAAACACTACATGTTATGACAGCAATAAAAAATTTTATCAGATACTTACGTCTATTCATCCAGAAAAGAATTACTGATATTAGTTGATCCAAGAAAACACTCCTAATTATGTAACAAAAATGCCAGAATTGTTTGTTATAAAAAATAGAAGAAGGCTTGTTCATCTACCTTGCAAAGTTGACGATGCAAACAAGAAAAAAGAGTACTCCACTCATATATAACGACGCTTTCTGAAGATAGGAATTTAACATAAACATGGAAAGAAAGGGATTATGGTAACGCTTTGCCCACTACTTTCTGAAGCCAATCTTTTAGTTAATGTACCTGCTGGTCAGGAATTCGCAGTTCTAACATAACATGATCAATTAATATCGATAAGTATTCAGGCATACGCGAGAAAATTTCTGTAGTTTTGTTGGGCTTGGGAGATTCGAAAGGGCCTAAGGATATTAAGGTTCGCAAGCGCAAATTCATTTCTAGAATAAATTTAAATGTAAGTATTGCCCATACTGATTTTTTTGGCATACTGTTCAACTTTTTGTATGCCAGCCTATAATTTGCAAGTTCCTGAACTTTTTGAGCTCTTTTCGTTTCAAATTCTCTTAAGCAAGCACGATAAAATAGAATCTGAATGCACATTTACAAGCATTTTAGTATTATACATCTAAGGTTGTTTTTATGTATGTAAAGAAGTTTGAATAATTTTACTTCATGCACTTCTTTGACCTTTGAAAATAGCCACTGAGAATATAGATGCAGCGTAGCATGTACTTTTCCCGTAATCACTTGAGTAATTTCATGTTTTCTTTGATCTGAAAAGTAGTAAAGCAAAATATGGCAGCTTTCATACACATGTTAATATGCACAATCTCTGAACTTTTCTGAATGTGATATAATACCTTTGCATTGATCAATTGACAGTGAGCTCTCCCCTAATGCAATTTCACTGCATAACAAATATTTTTACAATCCCAAGAAGCACAGTTATAAATTTCAAGGAAATTAACTTCCACAATACATACAATGTTAAACTGAGTATATACTTGATGTTGCTCTCGTCTTCACTAAGAATCACAATTCGTAGTTCTTCGCAATCATTTTCAATATCACTGCCAATATAAAACTTAAAAAATCATTAAATTCATCAACATAACTAACCAAGAAATGTTCTTATGGGCACGATGTACACTGCACCAGTGAGACTCACTAGAGCAAAATTCACTAACTTACAAAGAAAACGTTTCGTCAAATTCAATTCGTTTTTTATTCCAAATTCTAGGTTGCGTATCAATCCTTTGCCCATTACATTCGAGCCTCACTTTCAGGAAACCTACAGAGTAATTCAGTCATCATTTATAGTATATGAAATGATGATACCAGCTGTGTAAAGATGATTTTTCTATTCTACTTACTCGACCGATCTTCACTGTACGCCTTGATTCCGTCAAGGTCGACTACGTGCACAATCAGTTTACTTTCTTCAGCCTGTTTGTACGTTTAGAAAAATCATAGTGTAACTTATATTACTGTTTTTGTTGAAAAAATCAATTTACTGAACTGACAGTTCTGAAATCAGGGTGAGCTATTGAATCTTCTTGTAATGCCAGTTTCTGCAATTGTACTTCTGCTTGCTTTATCATATTCTCGAGCGAATCTATAGACTTATTTCCAAAGCAAATTGCAGACTCTACATTATGCTTCTGAAAAGATAGGACACAAGTTTGCAACTTGCATTCTAGCACCTTTTTTGAATCATTTTTGCTATGCGGTTATTTTAACTGTTCTTACATGGTTTAAATAGGCTTCAATGAATTCTAGGCTAAACACAAACCAACGTAATACAATATACTGCATGAACGAAGCTCTAAGTCGAACATTGAAGAAAACTCAAAGCAAAAAAGTGTAAGCACAGCTGAACATCTTACATATGAAATGATGCTTCTCGATGAGATCCAGCTGATTGTAGCAGCGAGTAAGCAACTTCGCAGACTGTTTGCTTATCATACTTATGGCAGCACTCCTGTAAACATTTTAGAGCAAGTAGTATCTACATCATGTTCAGGACCCATTGCATAAATTGATGTTAGCAAACACCTGCTATCCCACAAGAACATATCATTTCAAACAATGGACGAATCTGTAAGGTACATGGAGCAATTCAAATTGAAAAATAAAGTACTAAAAGACACCTCAATTCGGTCTTGAAGCTCAATCACAGTCAACTTTGTTGCCGAATTCATGCCAACTGCGGTAAAATCATTTGACATTAAAGACCTGCAGAAATTTAATGTAAGACATGTTGGTAAACGTTAAACAAAGTCATTCAGCCACTTATCTGTAAAACACAATTTGCATGGGGATGTAATTCCGTTCAAAATTGTACCTTTCATCCTCCCACTTGCTCCTATTTGGAATGTTTAGCATGTTTTGAAAAAGAGCGGGTACTCGGTCAGGAAATTCCAATTCCAGTAGAATTTCTTGCCTCTTCTTGTGCTTTTATTCCTTAGAAAAGTAGTAGTGTAAAATATGTCGAATTTCACCTGAAAACCTGAGCGTCCGCCAGAATGCAGTAGTTTTTCTTCCTCAATACCGAGAAAATTGATACTCTTATTCTTGCTTGACAAGCCAAATTTATTAATAAAACATTCTTTGCCCACTTTATAAATCGATGAAATACAACAACTTTGCAACAACTAACATTCTGCATATATTTCATGATATCATTGGAATATTTACTCCCGACAGAGTGGCTAGAAGCATTTGTTCGGAAGACATGAGTCTTCGCAACATTTTAGAAGTGACAGAAGCTAGTTGCTGTTGTTTCTGATTTCTATTTCTTAGGGCCATACTACTTGTATGATTAAGCATGAGATTTTCTTCGCTAATTGTCATGACGTTAAATATATCAATTTTGCCTGGGATGAATGAAGTCGTGAAAATACATTCCATACATTGTTATATTTCTAACACGTTATCATAGCATTTGAATAAAAATGGAATTTGTTGCACTTCTTTGTTGATGTCGTGGGAAAGAGCATAAGAATGCACTGAAACTTATGGTGTATTACTAACTTTATATGGGTTGCCCAGCAAAAAAGAATAATTCGTTTCTATTAATGGGAAAAATACGATCATACTAGTTATACATGATCTGTTTTTTTGCATAACTCGGTTCATTCTATTGAAACCTTCCAACAATAGCTAGGGAAAATCCTTTAAAAAAATTTCAGCAGTGATCCCAACACCATACACTAGACAGAAGTTTCAAAGTGAAAGTTAAGACTAGATTAGAGTGTTAGAAACAGCGCATTACAAAATTATTAAACTAAAAAAATTAAGAGCAATACAATGTGAGAGACGACGGTTTTGGAGCAAATGAGTTCCATCATGTAAATGTTTCCCTAGATCAATGCGTGCTACCAGTATAACATGAAACTCTGAATTATAAGCTACTGATCGGCTCATGAATATAATTAAGTACATATAAAATATACGCACAACGTATAAGGCAAAAAAAAGCATAAGCAGTAGTGAAAAGGTGAAAGCTAGCAACTTTGCTCGAGCCTATTTAGCAATTTCATTCATGAAGTAACACTCATTGGCAGTCTTTCCTTTTGTGCAAATTTCTAACTATTCCAGCTTTTGAATCCCGCTTATTGTTGTTTTTACAAATTTTTTGCCGTAAAATATAGTCCATTGCGCCGAATATTCTTCTAAAAGCTTACTCAAGTAATAGTATTATGAGTTCATGCGCTTCAATAAGTCGATTCGATAATAAATTTGTAGGTATAATTAAAGCTTGCTTTTATCATCTTAATAGGTATTGATATGCCCATACAAATTAGGCACAAATAGCGTATCGGGGGAAGCGGAAAGCAGTCACAAAGCATGCATAGATTGCGATATCGATCATAGACATTAAATGTCAACAGAAGTTAACATCAACGGACGATTATGAAGATACAACTTTGTTACTTGCCTGAACGATGGCTTTTATTATTCTTACAATTATTTTTCTTAGAATGTCTATTGCTATTATAGAATTTGATGATTTCTACGTTGAATTATTTTCCTTTATTTACGAATAGATATTTCGGTTACAAGCTTTGCTTTTACTTTTTACTTCTTGTTTTCGTTGTGTGAAACGTCCAATTTCTTCTGTTTAGTGATTGGTGGTTGGCTTTCATGAGTAAGGAGAGTTGGTGAAGCTCATTACAATTTAAAAAGTTTTTTTGCTTCTTAAATTACTTTAAGCGCTATATATCGATAAATCGACTTATTTGAGGTTTGCTAGTTTTAAGTTTGTTTTCGTACAATGGAATTTCTGGATCCACGTTAACTTACGGGTATATCAGATATTACATCATCTCCCAAAATATAGTGTTTCTCTCTTATTGGAGTTTGAAATGATGCATCTTCTTTTCTTCCCATGATTGACTGCGAAAACAGAAGATATATTCTTATTGCATGTGAAAGAGTGTTTTAAGTACGTATGTTTCCTTCGCTATGCCGTATAAAAGTGCCAATGAGAAACGCTTATCTCTCTTTTTTAGCATGTTGTTAATGCAATAGTAAGGTATTGCATATACAAATTACGCAAAGCATAGTATATACAACACCGAAAAATTAGAATAAATCCCCCTTACTAAGTATGTTGGATGTTTTTTAGGATAAAATAAGTAAAGCTGCACCCTTACAACCTGCAACTATTGAATTTTAGTTGTTGCAACCGTTTAGCAAATAATTTCTACTGTGTACTAACTTTTGCAGCAATCATCGTTCGTTGCAACGCCAAAAATATTAACGTCCTTATTTCTTTCCATATCAAATATCATTATATTCAGTTTCGGAAAAAGATTTTATTCAATACCACTTCATCACCTTAGTCAAACAATAGTACTTTTTGTGAACAGGAACATATCATTTATAAACATTAAGCTATTCCTAATTCGAAAAATATGCCGCTTTTTCTCTAAATTCTGAGTTTTCTATAAGAGAAGAATAACAATGGTGAATACAAAAAAATATATCCTTATTTATATTGAAATCAGAGATCGTATGTCGATCTGCAAGCAGCTGATCCGTATCCTCGGTTACAAGCTTTTACACAATAGTGTATAAAAAAAATTGTATTTTTCGTTGTAACACTTTCAGTTTGAAACAATAATGGGATCACGTCTTAATTCAAGTTGCGCGGAGTTGTTAGAAGAGCTCCGACAAAGTAGCTCAAACCCATTTATTATAATAGGCATTGTATGAATCGCACGCACGAAAAGCACTACCTGTAGGGCTCAGCGATCACTCAACTTTTTCATATGAAAAATTGTCAAAATCAATCATTTAAATGTGTGCCTTTGAATGCCTCGCTGGTAAAAACTTTTGTAATTCGTATTTGTAGACAAGTGAAGAAAGCGAAAAAACTGAAACTGGATATACCTGGTGACTCAAATAGGAATAAGTAGTTAACAATTTTTTTCTTTCAAAGTTATACGCCACCAAAAATATCTTTGCTTTGCTGCTTTGTATGGAAATGCACTTGAAATTACTCTACTAATTGCGGCAGGTTGGTTGATAGCCATCCAGATACTCTTGCGCTACCAAGAAAATTCTCAAAGTAGTCAAAAGTTTGAAAAAGAAGAGTTGGCCAAAGTGTACATCATACGTTTCTATCGTAACCAGTTTAATCTTAAGATTAATCCGCCTGTTTCCTTTACGTTCCGTTCGGAGCAATCTTTTCACAAACTAAAATGTTTGCGTACTATTTTGAATGGCTTCCCTACCACGTCTGTTAACCTAACTTTTTATACTCTGCCAGTCGTACCTAAATACTTTACTAGCAACTCTTGGTAGTGCAATGGTACTTTAAGGCGAAATCTGTGCAATTTTAGTTTAGGCAAAACCTATGCAATTTTAATCTTTTCGCATCGATATTATTCTCTGCATAAAGTTTAAACCCCAGTGCATCTTTTTGTACAATTGTATTTCTAAGTTTTTTATATCTTACGAAAAGCATTTGTGGGATATCAGTAATATTTTTACCTCGCGTGTCATCGATGGGCATGACAAAACTTTCATGATAAAATTTACAAACAGTGGTTTTGCCAAAAAAAATACATGCAATAGACTCAAAAAAGAGCAGCTTCGCCCATAGTCTTTTTCTGGCTATTTCAAGCTGTATTTAATAGTAGTCACTAACTCAAAGTGACTTCGTTGCTACCCTGGATTCATCCTAAACAATACGTATCCATACCTGAAATGAAATGATCCTAGAAAATGATTAATTGTGATTGCAGTGTTTTTGTTGATGCAATTGAATAAATTTCACTTGCCCCTGTTGCAGTGTGTAGTTTTTGGAGCGTTCCCCTTCACTACTTTGAATTCGCAGGTTGCATCCATAGTACTTCTTACTTTACATTATTTAGAGCAGGAGTTGTGTTGTACAAGTACTAACTCCGTATTTCTCCAATGGCGATTTTCCTGTATTGCCTTGTGAGAAGAAGCATAAGCACTCAAATCAAATTGGGGTTTTTGTATGTCAAGCTAACACAGTGTAGAACTGCGGAATAAAATTTGTTTTTTTAAATCTGAGAGTATCGTTAGTAAGCATTTATATTGCTTGCACGCATACCAATGGATAGCAATCTTGGATATTTTCGTTCTGCTGGGGCCTCTTGCTTGGCTTGTTGCTGTGCTGAAGCACTGACTATTCCTTTTGATACACTGAAAGTAAGATTGCAAGTGGCGCAATCTCGCGAGACAGCCGGTGTTTTCCGTACATTTTCTTTTTTATTGAAAGGTAAAAAATTACTTTTGAAGAAAATCAAGCAAAATATTTTACAAAAAATGTTAATATTTGGTAGCAAAAGTATGCTAAGAGGTCTTTTTATTCAATTGAAAAGAGTTAGCTTATTCATGGGGTGTATTTAAGTGTAGATTTGAAAAAAACTGCACGGTGGAGTTCTCTTTCGCCACTTTACTATGTAAGTCTGCTTCGATCGATTCTAGTCAATTACATTTTTCTGGATTTTAGAGGAGGGAATCCTTGCGCCATGGAAGGGGCTCTCAGCAGGACTGCAGCGGCAGTTTGTATATGGTGGCCTACGCATCAGCATTTACACACCTATTCGGGATTTTTATTCCAAGGTTCTGGATTACGATAAAGATGCTGCGGCCCCGTTGTTTTTGAAAATTCTTGCTGGAATAAGTTCAGGAGCAATTGCAATGACTATTGCAAATCCTACTGATGTTGTGAAAATTCGGCTACAAGCAGATAGCCGCCGTGCACTCGGTTCTCCACCACGGTAAAGGCAATTGTTGCTAATGCTTATAAATACTCCAACGATGAAATGACGGGGTATTACTTTTTTGCAACTAAGGTTTCTTGTGTAACTTATGTATGCTACTCTTCTAAACAATACCTTATTATTTTTGGAAATTAATACTTAGTTTACGTACTATAAAAGTACTTAATCCTATTTGAATTAGCTAGGAGAATGGTTGGCTGCTTTTGTTTTGTACAATGCAACAATCAGAAATCAATGAAAATGCAGTAGTTTGCATCACTTTTTCCAGATATTCAGGTAGCCTGAATGCGTATTCTACTATTTTCCGAACGCAAGGACTTCGTGGTCTTTGGGTCGGCATTGTTCCTAATATTCTTCGAAATAGCGTTATAAATTCGTCAGAATTGGCTGCATATGACCAAATTAAACAAGTAGTATCGCAGCACAAACTTATGCAAGATGGACTTAGTTTGCATGTCGTCAGTGGATTTATGGCAGGTGTTATTGCAACAGTTATTGGTAGCCCTGTAGATGTCTTAAAAACGAGGTTGATGAATGCGCCTCCAGGCCATTACACAGGTATGCATTTCTTGATCAAAGCCCTTACTAAAGAAGAGAACATGATGAGTCTGTATCTGAAACAACAATTCCTTTCAAGGCAATTGTTTTGCTTATACGACAACGTATATCCGATTAATTTTATAAATTTTACTTAGAGGAAAATTGAATTAATTTTGTTATGCCTGCGTAAGCTAGTTAATTGAAAGTATTTTTAAGCCTCATTTACAGGTACTGTGGATGCAATTGTTAAAACAACGAAAACCGTGGGATTACGGGGCTTCTACAATGGTTTCGGTCCAAATTGCCTTCGCATTGGAACATTTAACACATTGTGCTTTGTTTTCTTGGAGCAGTTTAGGCATCAGTTTAGTCGAATTTGAATTGTATAAAATTTTATTTGAAATATTTTGGGAGTAACATGTACTTGTAATTAGCAAAATCCTTTTAGGAATTGTTTATTGCTTGAAAATGGAGTTTTGATGTAGCTGCTACAACTTGTTTTGCTGTAGCTAAAGTTCAGCACGCTTCTTTCTTTTAGTGAAGTTTTTGTATCACACTTCATTTATCAAAATACAGATAGTTCCACATTGTCAAAATTGAGAATACATCAGCTTGTTCATTTGCAAGTGGCGTATACTACATATTTGAAATCTTAAGTTGTATTTTTTTTGCGTACCGTTGCTTAAATTTTGATTACTCCTTCAAAAAAGAATACAGTGAATGTAGAATAGGTTAATTTTTTCTGCATTCGTTTTTCTCGCATGAATCAAACATGTGCAAATTTGTTGGAAAACTCTCATATTTGTTAAAATATTGTTAGAAATCAAACAAAAAATATAGCATCATCTGTAACTCTAAAAATTTTATTAAGGATGCTGAGGAATTAATGATGTTTACGATAACTTTTTGTAAAAAAATGGTTTAGTGCATCAACATGCCGCACTTAGCATTGTTGTATGTTTGTTCTCTCTAAAGTGGTTATAACTGAAAAGTACATTCGTAGGACACCAGCGTTGTGATTTGTTTCACAGGGTATAAATTGCAAGCTTACTGAAATATATCATGTTGCTTTCAGTGACTTCACTTTAATATTTGTTGCATAAAAAATCAAAAAAGAATGCTAGAAGTAATTGCAGTGGAATTACGTAAGTAATAAAAATGATGTGTAGATTTGGATGCAAAATCTATTCATTGTAACCAAAGACGATATCCATTTTTACCACACGTTTCAAGGTTTAGGTTAAGTTTGATCGTTGTTAAAGTCGCGACAGTGCAACTAGATGAAGATATTTACAGCTAAATCTGCCTTGCAAATACGCTTTTGCCAAAATTCAAAAATGAGTACCTAAAGGTTTAAATGATAGTCGAGTTGTACAGCTTGATAAAGAATCATAAAAAGTGGGTAAGTCCAAAACCTTTTGGATGTACCATGTACTACTTTGGCACGACTTGTAAATTCCCGACCGACTCTTTCATTTTCTAATGAAATTAAAGACGAAGAATCATGAAAAAATCAAGCTTTCGGCGTTGTCGACTAACTTGCAGAAATGTTGCATAGGCTGCCACTATGGGGGATCAAATTGCCAAGAAGTTCTATATTTTTCCTTATGTTATCAGCAGTTGTTGTTCTGTGCATTTGCCCGATGTATTTTTTATCTGCTGACACAATTCAGCTAAAGAAAACTTTTCGAGCGAATCAACGCCGCAATTTCTTTCTCTTTCCTTTGAGACCGTCGCTCCAGCTGCAACGGAAGCTGGAAAAGTCTTCATGCAGAACCTATACTTTTATACCGTCAGCTGGTGCTCCTCGGTTATTTTCATCATCTTCCCTTATAAATGGAGGGCGACGTTATCCTTCCCTCTTTCCATATACACTGCAATATGAGAAGGAACGAGTGGAACAAGGACTTCGTTGCGGAGCACCTCGCATAGATGTCGGTCGTTCTTTCCTTGTATTGGGTATCGAAACAAGTTGCGACGACACAGCCATTGCTATTGTTAAAAGGTCAGATACCTTTGTATATTCAACTTCAGGTTCATTCTTAAAATAGAAAGAAATAGTCTTTTTCTTTTATGCACATGCTCAGTAAGTACTGGCTAGCTGTTACCATTTAAAAAAAGTAATGAGGGTACTTTTTGAATGCTTTTGTATACGATTTGAAATCCAACCCTGGGTACATTTGAAAGTTTTATTAAGTACTAACAATGTAACTTTATGATTGCTGTAGGAATTTAGACATGGTGTCCGAAAATTATATATTCTTTGAGACTTATCAAAGTAGGGATTAGATCCAAGTTTTAAGCTTCAACCAATGAACCTATTTTTTAAAGTTAAGGCCAATGTTTCTAAGTTTGTGATGTTGCTACCTACACGGTTCACAGAAGATTCGCATTTTTTTGTCCAAGTACAGAAAATGCAATGAATTTATTCAGAAAAGGCATGGTTGCTACCTCGAAACAAACATTCATTGCTATCAAATAAAAATATTTGAGAGAGTGCGTGCATAAAATATCATGCAAATTGCTTAACGCACATCCAAGATCACTATTTAGGGTTTTCCGCTACCGTTTTACTTTTTATATTGTAACATATTACAAATGAGGAAATACTTTTGTACTGCTATTATCCTTATAATGAAAATACAATATTCGTAGAGTTAAATCGTGGCAAAAATGCATTTATAAAAAATGAACGGAATATGCACTTCTAATAGCTACCATACCTAAAACCTCTGTTAGTGTTTATTACTGTTACAAGTGCATTGTTTTTTTCAATGTAAACTACACCTCTACTTTTTATGTATTGCTTCTAACGGAACTCGATTTTATAGTGTGAAAGTATGGGACGTATGCTAAGATGATGCAAAAGATTCACTAAAACATTTCTTTGGTTTACTTGTGAAAAAGATTGTATATACAAGTGAAATGAACAAAAAATAGAAAAATAGTTTAGTCATAGTTCTATTTAGATGTTCAAAAAAATAATTTGGTTTTTTTCTCCTACCAACTTTTATTTAAAGGGTATTTGATAAAAGCACTCATCGTTTTTTTTAGAATATTTGGCGTTTCTAAACATGCTTTTTATCTGTATTGTATATATCAAGATTTCATAGCGAGCAAATCCATTTGAAATTTGTTTTTGCTTTAGTGATGGTTCTATATTGGGAGAGTGCGTACTCTCTCAGCAGTCTCTCGTACAACAGTTTGGTGGTGTTCACCCAGCTGAAGCACAAAAGGCGCATGCTGATGCGATTGAAATGGCTATTGAAACCACTCTAAAAAAAGCAGGTTTTTAAAGTTTTTTGCTACATTTTAGCACGATTTTTCCATAAAAATTTATTAACCTTACGTTTTATTTATGCTTCCAAAATCAAAGTAATGAATTCTCTTGGTTTTCGCTAGATAAGTAGTACTGCGTATACCTACTTGCTGAAAAGTTTGAGTGCTATCCAAAACATTGGAAGAGCGAAACATGAGAAGGAAAAATGTAGTTATTAGAACTATACATTCACAGAGAATAAAAAGGGTGTAAGCAATAGTGTATGCATTGGATATTTATAAATTTATAACTGTACAAAAAATTAACTATATTTAACTTTGTCGCGTTTAAATTGTATAGATATAATAGCAAGGATGTTTTATTAATTGTTATGGATTTTTGCAACTAGACTATTCCATTCTATTTTGAGTGGAAAACAGTTTTTTTATGATGCCGCTGTCAAATTGCCACCATTCGGCCTGATTGAACCAAAGAAAATAGAGTTTCCCTTGTTTGTGCTATGCTTGAGAAAATGGGAATGCAATGTTATTATACTGCTTTTCTGTTCATTTTAAAAAGAAGAGAAATTCTTGGTTTTTAGTATATTTGCCTATATGGTTCCAAAGTATCATGCTCTACAACCTTACCTTTGACTAATGCTATTTTGAAAGGGTGGTTGCAACCAAAATTCTTTTTTTGTAGCAAGTACATGGCAGGTCCCCATCATAGCCCTAATTGGTTAAAAATTGTGTGGAATGAATTTTGAACGTTAAGAATATTTTTGCTCTTCTTTAGGCCTTTCTTCTATTTCTTCCATTGATGTGATTGCTATGGCTGTTGGACCCGGATTAGGAATGTGTTTACGCGTAGGCTATGATACTGCCGTATCACTTTGTAAATATTTTAAGAAACCTTTTATGGCTATTCATCATCTAGAAGCGCATTGTTTATCGCCTCGCCTCTGCTCGCAGCGAAACAAAACTCTCACAGAAATGTATACAAAGAAAAGCGCAAGGAAGGTTTGTATTTTCTTTTATTATTCTCATGCACATGAGAAGAGCTTATTGCAGGATTAAGAAGATAGGAATACTTTCATGGCTTCTTATAACAAACTGAGAGGAAAAACAGAGTATGATAAAGAATACACGAGGCGATATATTTTAAAATTGTAGCACGTTCTCCGTAGGAATGTTATTCTTGATGCAATCTTAGATTGGATTTATTTATTCAAGAAAAGTTAATTTTTTTACGGGATTAAGGAGAAGGGGCACAATAAAGTTATTTATGGACGCATGTGGGTATCCGTATGTCATTTTTATGTGAAATAATGTGGGGTTAATCTTTTTTATATTACCGTATTCGTATGCTGGATTTATCTATGACATTCGTGTAAATAGATATATCAAGAGTCTACATTTTGAGTAGATAATGGGACACGTTTGTTGTCGGTACACTCATGCCTTCTCTTGTTGCTACTTTGTCTATCTTGCAATCTACTCTATGCTCATGATGGACATAGTCTAGTGATGCAACCACTTGTCTCCATGTATTTTTACATTTATACTTTCTACTCCCCCATTTTACAATTAAAGATCGACGTCTATTTTTTATCCTTAGTAAAAGGTAATTTTGTGTATGTATTCACGTGTCCTCTGTTACCTTAGCTTATTACAAACTTCTTTCTGCAGGATGATTTTTTTCTTCATGTAGTCTCGAATTTCGGTATTCTTTCAGGATGTAGAAGAAGAGTCCCTCTGTGCATTTCCATACTTGACATTGCTTGTTTCGGGTGGACATTCTCAGCTTATTTTAGTAAATGATATTGCTAATTATACTCTACTGGGAACAACACTCGATGATGCCATAGGCGAAGCCTTTGATAAAGCTGCACGGTGCGTCACACGGATATACATATGTCTTCGAAATAAGTGTACACTCTTTTTTAATGACTTCAAATGAGAAGGAGGCGGGTGGGATAGCCTTCTTTAAGTTTCCTTACAAATCTAATTTTACTGTGGGATCACTGTTTTTCCTACCGCGTGTTTAAAGCAATAGCATTTTCATTCTTACATAGTATAAAAAAATGTCTTACGTTTGGTCTGGGTTGAGCACGTGCTATGTAGAGTTTTTTTCCCACGCATAGCGCTGGAGGACGCTCTCAAAAATAGTGTTTGTGAGATTGGGAATCTTTTTTGTAAGTTTATTTATTGGCTAAGAAATCCACCAGTATCTGGTCTCTCTGCATTTTGTTTATTAGGCAATGTAAATTTTTTGTCCCAGTACGACAGCTGCGTATGTTTTTCAATTTCTGTATATTTTTTTGATGTGCTCTTAAGAGTAAAATTATCTCATAAAAAGACATTTGCATGCACCCCTTTTTTAATATATCGTTATTTTTCTTTATATAGACATCCTAGTTTATTTTTAGTTTATTTTTATTTGCATTCGAAGGGTTCTTAATCTTCCTGTTGGATTTGGTGGAGGTCCTGCACTAGAACACGCCGCTAGTAAAGGAAATTCCTCTAGATTTTGCTTACCATTGCCAATGCAATCTTCCAAAACATTAAATTTCAGGTTGAAGAAGTGTCAAAAGAAAAAATAATATATATTTTGACTTGCGATAGATAGATTTTGCTATTAAGAGAATTTCCTGAAACAAAGTAGGAAAAGCATTATGGGAATTAGCTATGTTATTTTTAATGGGATTATAGCATCCTTTCGTGTTTTTTTAAAGTCTGAGATTTCTATCATTTTGTAGTTAACACATACCCCTGAAACTCACTACTTTGCTCTGTTTATCTATATATCATTTTTACTTGGTTCCCCATCCGTACCTTTTTTGCTGTATCATTTTGTTTCCAGTTTTTCTGGTATTAAAGCTTCTTTCAAGAGGTTGGTTGAGCAATGTAAATACACTAAAGTTGTAAATGAAGAAAAAGAGAACATTTTAGCAGAAACTACGACTAATGATTTGGCTGCTACGTTTCAACATGGTATGTTTTTATTTATTCTTTGGCATGGAAGCATTCCTTTTCTAATATTTACTTTTGCCATGGCATTTTATAGAAAAGTCTGCTACTTTTAATGGAGACCGTTCTTTCTTTGTTTTGACTTAAAAAAAAGGGAAATTTTAGATAAGAGTAGTATTTTTAAAGACAAATAAACTTTGCTAAAATATGCCATAATACCTCTTATGAACTTTTTAGTTTGGCTGTTATTACCTTATCTCACAAGCATTTAGGTAAATTTAAAACGAGGAATATTTATTATCTTTCAAGCTTTTGAACATGTTTCTATTACATAGTTTATTCGAGTTTTTATTTCTTATTTAATTGGTGCTTTCTTATGTGCTTTCAATGGTATGACAATTTTTATAGAAAAAGGTATTTCTACTTTTCAAATTCTGCCATATGAATTGCTAATATTTTTTTTTCCATTGAATTTTGGTTAATTTAAAAAACTATGCCATCTTGCTGGGACTTTTTAAGCTTACCCAAAAAGATAATAAAATATAGTTGCGCACCAAATTCTCTTTCGCCATGTCTGCTAAGAATTTTTTATTCAATGTTTTTCTTGTATTTATAGAAGTAGTGGAGCATTTGATTACACGTGTGGAAAGGGCCATGAATTTGTGTGATAGTTTACTGGGAATTACCACTCTTGCAGTGGTTGGAGGTTTGTATTTTTCCTTATTTTTTATCTGATATTTCTTGTATCTGTTTTGGGTGTTATAGATGATATAGAGGTGATATTGGGATACTTATTTAGGTATATCTCTATATGTATACTTTCTTTCAATAAACAGGCATTTTGTACTGTCTATTCATGTGGAGATATGAAGAAGTACAAGCTGTCAAGGATCTTTCTAATTTTTTATTGTTTGTTTTATATAAGTTTACTGTACTTGATGGGAGAATTACATATAACCCAATGAAAATGTGAACGAAGCATTTATTAGAAAATGAAAAACACAAAAAAATAGGCTTACCGTATTTTTTAAGTCTTTATACCAGTTGCTTGCATCATCTACAACGTATAAAAGCTGGCACGTTTGAATTTTTTTCGTTTCAAATCAAAAACATTCTTTAACACATCTTTGTTTTACTTTAGTTTTTGTCTGTAATTATCAAGAGAAGATGTTACTATTACCATAAAGCTTTAGCCTTGTAATCATTTTTATATGCATGTGATATTTTTTAGGAGTTGCCGCTAATGAGTTTCTTCGACATCGTCTATCGGCTCTTTGTAGGCGACAGAATGATATGACTACACGATTAAAACATTTTATGCTGAACAGAGAAAAGCTGCGTAAAAAACTTTCAAAATATATTCGAAGGAATACGATCGAAGGTGACATACAAGCATGTTCCAGTGAAAAATGCACAGCTCAGCTCAGCAATATATTGTCGATTCTTGATCTTCGCCTAGACAGATTACCCTTGTCAAGTTTGAATGCGTTGCTTCTCCTTCCGAATGTAACTGCCACAGAACTTGTTACGTTAAATGATGAATTGAATCGTTGGAATTTTAGTTGTTTTCAAGATGCAGTAAAGCAACAACTTTCAACAATTTATTCTTCCAACTCTCGCTTTGAAAACTATAGTAGTTGTCACATACAATCAAAAGACAAACTGTCTTCTGTTTTCGAATCAATTTATTTGGTTTCTAGTAATTGTACGGATGTCGAAAAACGAAGCGATGGGCACAAAAGTTTGAATGACACCCTTGAAGAGGAATCACAAAGAAGTACTACTGCCATATGGCGTAGCTCATTCAAACATAATGAAGGGAACACATATCCATGGAAACGATGGAAAATCGCTGCTCCTCCGCAGTGGCTATGTAGAGATAATGGAATAATGGTGGCATGGGCTGCTATTGAAAAATTACGTAAACGCAAAGGGTATGCTTCATCGTGTATCATGGTTGATCAAGGAATAGGGTTAAAAAAAGCTGCATGTGACCCCGATGCAATTTCAAAGTATCTCTTTCGTAGTATTTGTAAGCAAGTTCTAGATCAAATCAATCCACTCCGAAAAGTACCATGCACCTAAAATGCTGATACATGATATTGTGTACGCTTGTTTAGACAAACTGATGATTTTAAATTCAATGGTGAAACTATCTACCCTAAATGGCCCCTTGGAGACACCCAAATTGATCCCATTACTGCTGCAACTGAAGCGGTACTTTTGAAGTTACTTCAGTTGCGATACCGAGAAAAAATGCTTTAATCAAATATACGTAGAGCTGATTAAACTTACCAGTGGTGGCGAATTTTTAATAACTTTGCTCTTAAATTGTTGGAATTGCAGTGTTGTAACAAAACAATTGTAACAATAATCACACCGCGCCTTGCTTATAAATGTATTTGTAAGCAAAAATATCATGTTGCATTCATTTACAGCATCTCATCAATGCGCAGCAAGTCAAGCGAAAATTGATACAAATTTCTCCCTCTGTTTTCTTAACGTTGTTTTCGTAGGTACTAACTAAAAATGATGTAATTAGTCCCAAAATACTCATTGGAAGGTGTTTATATTAATAATAAACTAGCATTTTCTTGAAAATCATAGCTCGTTTATTATATGTTAAACTTCTGAAAGTGTATTATCTCTCGTGAACAAGATTCCATTTTTTTATCTTTGCAGGTATATCTTTGATATAATATGCTTACTTTGTTATTTTTCTTTACTATTTTATACATAATCAAAAAACGTAGGAAATTTTCATGTCATTCTTGGGAAGATTAATGTTCAGTGCCGGTTTGTAATGCTTGTGGTAGTGTCAATTGTGGTGAAATAAGTAGTTTTTCTTCACATATTGTTTTTTGGCTTTCAATTTTAGACTCCAATTCTGGGAATTCGGCTTTTAAGGCTGCAATGCGCTCACTAAGATTTTTGCATTCAACCAAATTTTTGTAATGGTCTTCTAAGTAAGATTCTAGTACCTGCGGACAAACAATGTACAATTGTGTACAGTTAAACAGAACATGGAATAGTTGAACATTTCAAGAGTAAACAAAATGGGTGAAAACAAATGAATTGTATGGAGTATTTCGGGTGGGGGTGTGTTCGTGTGTCTGCAGTGACTATATTTGTATTTTCCTTAAATACTAAAGCGATCGTATTTGTACCTCCCACATTCGGATATGCGAAGATGGTATCGCAGACTTTTTACGCTCCCAGTACCGCTCCACCTCAGCTTTCCATTTCGCAAACTCGAAACTATTTGTTGGTGTTGCCTGAAGAGAAAATCGTATAATTTCATTTTTGAGAATGATTGCAATTGATCTTTTAGCAAATGAAAAGTGAATCATTTCAGTTTGAAAGCATGCCAGGTAAAATAAGCACGAAAGGTTTCCTGAAAAAAATGCAATACTAGGTAAAATATATTTTCGTGAATTCATATGCACCGATGGACCTTTCGATGCCCCAGTGTTTGCTTTCCTTCACTTCCAATTGGAAGGTATGCTGCTATTTTTTGATGCTCCATAAACCGCCGCAGCACATCTAATGTATCTTCAGGTTCCACGCAAAGATTTTCGTCATCGTCATCTTGCCCTGTGAATTATTGCATTTTCATTGCTTCTATACATTTATCAATCATCTTTTCTACATTTCTGCTTTGTAGAGACATTTATCATAACTGGGAATAATTAATAAAATAACAAGCTTAGCTGCTGTACCTGGATAGAATGTAGCTATTAGTGAATCCATGTCTTTTGGACTTTTAACTCCAATGTAGCTAAGTATTTCGTTCACTTGCTTAGAAGCGAGATGTTCTGAATCCATTTCCTTACTACTAAGATTTTTCTACATAAAATGAAAAATCTCACCAGAAATGCTACAAGGTAATATAGCAATATTCGCGCAAATTTTTTATTGCACAAAATTGCTTAAAAATTATCATTGAATGCCACAATCATATCATTTCATTCATACACTTGTTTGTCTAGAATATCATTCCACTTACGGTGTTAGCAAGTAGAAAATGGCATTCCGTCAAAATCATATCCAAAACTTTTTTTTTTTTGGTGACAGAAAATATCGGTGCTGTGGATGCTGAATGCATATCACTAACTCTCGAAATGTTTAGCACGTATTCACTGGAAGGTTGCGACAAACGTTCAGTATCATTAAAACTAGTTAATTTATCGGAGGCTGCAGTGTAGGGAAGCCCAAGAATTTTATTATAAATAAATTGATCGGCATCTCTCAGCTCATTTATCTTATTGTTTAGCTAAGCACAGAATATAAAATATAAAAAGTCAATTTTTTTGCAATTGTATTTTTAAGGAGGTTATTGCAGTGGCGACACGTAGTATTTTCTTTTGTGACATATTTATATAAGCAAACCTAGTTCTTGACGTACTTCTTCTTCGCAGCTAGTCCAAAATTCTATAAATTTCTTTGCATCTCCGGATGCAAACTTTTTTTCTAATAGTTTTATTTGGGTGTATCGAGCCGTTTGCTTGTTATATTCCTTTGAAAGTTCTTTATTTTCTTGTCTGACTGAATAAAAGTGTAGCTACTTAGTAGGAATTTTTTAAGTAGGATTCATAGCAAATGTATGTAACAGTAGCACAATTAGGTCTTACAATAGTTAAAATTTTGCATTATTTAATTTATTACATTTACCGAAGATCTTTTTCATGTCGATAATAATCCCTTTTTAAATTTGATAATATTGAAAGCAATCGGTTTTTTTCATGTTTTTGAGAATTTAATGATTTTAAATTAGATTTGTAGCGCTCCCGAAGCACAATCAAATTGTAGCGAAGCTTTTCCCTTCCAAGATGATAGTTACCTAGCTCATCTTCAAATTTTATAATACTTTCCTGTGGAGAAATGCTAGAGGTAATGATTAGTGATAAATTGTTATTTATTATAGCTAACTCATACTTAGAAATTATTGAACTATTCTACTTATGATACAATAGAGACAAATCTAAACCTAAACCAGAATTAATTAAATCATACAAAATAAACATATAATGTTATGCGAGTTCTAAGGTCGGTATACATAAAATCGATCATCCAAATTTGTTTTCATTGTTTGGAATTCGCTGTCTTCTTCATCATACTTAGTTTGTATTTGCTCTTGTAAAGCGATCAATTGTTGTATTTCTTCTGTCGGAAGAGAAAATTCTTGCTGCAATCGACATATTGACATAATTGTTTTACCCCATAAAGTTAAGATGGTGCTTTGAATAAAACGCATTTGACTACCAGACGAAGCTTCTCTAACCATTTCAAGATTGCGATCTAGGAGGAATTGGAATTTTTTGCGATTTTCTTCCTATAAAAATACGTTGTAGTCTTTATAGTTTGTACCAGTTTGAGTTAAGATGCTTCATTCTTGTGCTGTAGTAATTCTAAAAGGATTGAACTAACTTACCAGCATTTTTCGCATGCTATCCGCTCTTCTATATTCCATTTCATTTAATTTTTCTGATAAGAAAACATTACAAAAATTTTCTACATTCCATGCGCAATGATTTTATCGTATTTGAAATTTGGAAATGTGGCAATCACTCACCAATGCAGTTCCAAAGAGCATACCAAGTAAACTCTTTTGTAAAACGCAAAAATAGAGAACGGTATAAGCCAATAGAAAAATCTTACCCCCGCATTTGTTTTTAAGTTCCATGATTTGCTCATCCATAAAGTTAAATAACCTAATGACACGATTTGCTTGCTTCTGTATGCCTGTAGAATTTGGAGTTGCAAAATACAATAACAAACATTTTGCAAAAGAAACTTTTTCGTTATAATTGCAATAAAAAAAATATATGTTCAAATAACAGCATAATTATATGTCAGTCAGCAGGCTTGTTTCTTTAAGAAAGTACAACAAAAATTTTTTCTGCTTATGCGAATTTAATTTCTTGCACAACTACATTATTTGTATTTATAAAAATGACATTTTTGTACGTAAGCACGATATTATTAATAACCTCCCACAATGCTTCTTCTATCGGCACGAATGCATTTTTCTATTTTTTCGGCCTTGATATCAGCTTCATCTAGAATGTTTTTGTTTTTTGTAGTTTGGGTTTCACTTTTCTCAGCAGCATCTTGAAGCTGTTTCCAAACACTTGATTCTGTTTGAACGAACTCATCAGGTACTTTTGGTAAGGGTTCATGGAAGATATCGCAAAACTCCGATTCTCTGAAATCCTCATCTTCAGTGCTCTCTGGGAAATAATTCAGCAAATTTATGCGTTTTCATGACAAAAGCAAAAGCTAAATTTTTGCCTTGCGATGTTTTCCTACGCTGACATCCATTTTGTTGTAAGTCAAATTTAAACACTTATTCCCATTACTTGAAATTCTATTAATCGGTAATAATCACCATTATTGCTTAAAAGGATACCATTTTGTGCATTGTGAAATAGCGAATATAGCTCTCGAAATCAAATGTGTAGTAGGAGTATGATGTGGATTTACAAAAGTTATGATGAGGAATGAGACTGCATGGAGATAATTTGTCCAAAGGTATGTCTAGGCAATACTTAAGTTGTAGTACTTTCTAGAAGCATGCGAAAATATTACTGAAGAAAATTGCAGAGGTTGCGATGGCAAACAAAATTGCTTGAAAAATGACTTTATTTAGGGCATCAGAGAGACTCAATAGTATCATGTTTATGCCACTCCAGCGTTTTCAATAATTGATGACAAACTAGTGAATTTGACCTGTTTCCAGCAAGATTGAGTTTCCATCAACTTCTTCGGGTAGAAAAAAAAGGTTATAATTCTGCTCTAGCTCCTTTTGTAATTTTTCAGTCATAGCATGTTTCAGATTTTCGATTGTAAAAATAATAGGATCCGGAGCACTTTCAACTTGCGTTTGTTCTTGCAAGTTTCGAGAAAGGAATCTATCTTGTGATTTCGTTGCCTTTTCTTTAGTTGTATCGATGGAACCGATGTATTCGGCGTGCATTTGAAGCAAATCTAAATTGATAACGTATGTGTACACTATTGTTATTGTGATAATTAGCATTACAGCCATAAAAAGTTTTAAGCAGCTGCATTGTACTCAAGTAACCAAGCCAGCAAGTACTCGCTGGAAAGCGATTATTACATTGGTGTTTTTTTCCTAAACGAAGCCATTTCGTCTGCTTCATTAGCATTATTGAAAAGTATATTTATTCTACAGCCAAACAAGTTGATTTGAAGGGATTGGAATATCCTTACCATTGATAGAAGTTGTTTTAAGAGAATCACTGCTATTACTCTGGATTGCTTCGAACGATTTGATAGAAGAATCTAAAGTTGCCATTGTGATTTTTTAACAAAGGCTTTACAAGGAGAAAATGTTGAAATTCCTCAGAAAATTAAGAAAAAATATCAACCTCATCCTATTTTTACAAGATCCGAGTACTTGTAGGCATTCTCTGATATGGGAAAACATCCGCTACAAGTGATTTGAAGGATTTGTTTGAGAGAGTTGCATAATGGAATTTGTACGTATTTTTGTCTATCAAAAAAGTGGGGGATATATACGGAAGACATAACGCTAGAAATGACAATGCTATATTTTTTTTTTATGCAGTAATGCATTTTGCAATTGCATCACTAAAGAATATGATTCTATCAAATTTGCTTGGGTATGCAGACTTATGGGATGACACTGCATGAGAGCGGAGTTTTTTTATGTAACAACATTATTGTTCATTTTACTTAGACTTAAGTGACGAATTTGAGTTGCTGCCTACAATGCATGCCATTTGGAAAAATGCAGGAATTAACAATAAAAAAACCATTATATAATACAGCCGCATTAAATGAACGTGCGGGTGAAAAAAACAACAATTAACATGAATTGAAACGGGAGAAAGACTGCTGAATTGAATTATAGCTGATATTTTCATCGTTTGTGCAATGTTGTGACAACTGTAAATTTTAAAATTATGAATACATTAATTCATAATATTACATAGAAAATACCGAAGTACCCAAAAGCAAAATGTAAATTCACAATTTCCCAAAACCATTTGTATAAATGCATACCCACGAATTATTCTGCAGCATATCTTTGCAAAGTTAATTCAACAGGGTGTTTTAAAGTGATACTCAAAGCAACACATCCTACTAATATTTTAATTATAAAATTGCGCTCTATCATAGCTATTTTTCAGAAAAACCTAGACCATTCAATTATTAGAATGGAAGACTTAGGTTTGGCTTAGGCTTATATTTTAAGGAAAATTTTTTTATTGCCATCATGATGGATGATTTCTCGTAGTATTGCTCAGAGGATGAAAAATTCACTTAGATAATCCGTCTACCTTTCCAGAAGGCAGTGCAAAATTTGAATAACTTCTTCTGCGCTTTACAACAATCTTGACAAAAAGTAACCTAGCTTTTTGCAAAACATTTGTTGTAGGGTTAAAATGGTTAAATGATACAAAACAAGGGGTCTTGCTTTGCTGTGCCTAGTTCATTTTGCACTGAAATTCATTGACTTGCAAGTGCTTTCGCGGTAATTCTAAAAAGAAATTTTACGATGGAAATTATCGCTTTCCTAAATTAGTTGTTAGAGCGGAGTTCAGCAAAGCGCATGCTTAATCACCCGCATATCTCTGAGATTATTTGGTGTTAGCAGAAGTGATATTACTGAAGGTACAGCACAATAGCTGCCTTTTGACACAATAGCATCATTTTGGGTGACTACTTCTTTCATTAGACAGAAAGAGTTAATTCAGTTAATATATGCTGCTTTGGAAGCAGAAATTTTTTAAGCGATTTTAAAAGAATTCGAGCCACAAATCATTCGCATACGGTGCTGCAACAGCGGCCTAGTTTACCAGCGTTCGTTGGTATGTAGGTGGATATTGCACATTGACACGCCTGCTGTCTGAAACTATCGTTTGAGCTTTTGAAGATTTCTTGTCTTTACAGAATTTCTCGTTTTTGCTACAGCCGGATCTGGCACCTATCTCATTGTGCGCTTAAATTTTTTTAATATCATCTTCTCTTACATACCGAGGTAGTTCAAAATGAGTGAGCTCTTTTTGCAATGCACCATTTGGTTGCAATTCGAAGGCAATCAAAAATATTTTCCGACTGTGGCTTCTATTCTTAGCAGAAGCGTGTTTCAAATGCATCTAATAGGATTATCTGCCTGTGTCAACTTCCAGAAGTGAGTCGTGACACACACAAGTATATTCTTTACAGTTTAATTTTTGATATATTTTTTAGTTGTAGCTGGTTATTAAGCGTAGTCACGATTCTCTTTGTTGTTTCAATTTAAGTTGTGGTGCGTTCCTCTCCTTCCCTTTAGCAATTGCTTAGACGTGCACGCGCTGTTACTTCTATTTTATGCTTTTCATTGGTTTTGATTAGATTTTATTTTGAAAATGAAAATCCATGTTTTCTTAACTCGGGAACTGCTTCTTTGTAGTACTTTCCTCCCCCTGTGGAATGGTCCTCTTTGTAACTCGGGCGCTTTAGAGAATGTTTTGTTAACGCATTCCTTTTAAGAAAACAATAAACATATGATGTATCTTTTAGAAATAATACATGTACTGACTTAATTTCACGCGTTGCGTTTATTTTGCTTATAATGCAAGGGGGAGTTCCACACCTTGCTAGGTAAGGGCTCCCTTTACGCAATCAATCTCATGTAACTTTAGTGGTAGGTGATTGTAAAGTTGCAGCGGAATCATTGTTTAGTGGGAAAATGGAAGGTGACAATTTTCCAGCGAATCCACCACATCCTGTTCCTTTTCCTTGGAATGAAAACCTCGTTACGTCGAGTGCTCTGTCAGCTTCTACAGAATTTAATCAGCAACTTCCATTCACTTTTAAAACGCATGATGCACTGGAAACGATACTTTGTACAGCCAAGAAGTTAGCACAGCGAGCTGCCCGGCCACTAAGCCTTTTCTTTGTGATGCAAGGTTATGATCTCTACATTAAGCATGAAAAGTTGGATAGACATGACGAGTTCGCTATTCGTTTGTATCGAGAAATGCTCGCGTGGGATCAGAAAGCATTGCTTGACCAGCAGCGTTCCGAGTCCCCTGTAGCTACTACCCATGAGCCCAGTGACAATCATACATATCCTCCCTCTTCTGTTCCATTTACTTCATCACTCTTTCAAAGAGGAGACACTGTGAAACTCTCTTTAGATTCGGATAAGCATCTGTTTTCAGAACGCAAATTAGGTGAATTTATAGATAATGGAGTATCTCAAGAGGATATGTACCATTCCGTAAATTCTGAAGTGCCGGCTGCAGTATCACAGCATCCCCCAACAACTACTAACTTAGAGGAAACTGAGGGTGCATTCCCTCATCTCAGGATTTCGATGCCCAACTCTACGGATAGCTGCGAATTTCCTCCTCTCTATTGTACATGTACGAGTGCACCCGGAGAGGATGAAAGAGAGCTGGATATGGTACCTTTTGATCGACAAAAACGGTTGGATGGTGAACTGTTTTCGTCTTGCACAAATGAAGAGAACGAAGATGAAGCTGCCACATTGTTATCTAGCTCTACCTATGAGGTAGGAGATGACGCCCTTGGCATCCACCTCTGTTCTCCTGCAAGGGGTATCTATCCACTTCCTTCGCCGACTATACGGAGAAACAAACGTTCTCGTTATGGCAGATACGCAGATTCTACATATTTTAATCAATCTTTTGGAGGCACAATTCCACCACAAACGAAGTCCTCACAGTCCTCTGTAATGCCACTTCCTTTGACAAAGTCTGTGCCATCTCCCAAAATACCTGTACCTTCAATGCCTTCCTTTTCTCAACTCTCCTCGTCATCGCATCTTCCTCTAAGTGACGGTTGGAGTAACTGCGAGGATGATCCAGGCTATTGGAAAAAGGAGTTAACATCCATACATAGAAACCGGTCATCTCCCAAAACACCTTCCTTCTCTCATTGGGAAGAGGTATGTTTTTGTAATTTTTTTCCATAGAAAACTATGGATTCTGTACACATTTTTGAAAGAGTAACCCACACATTATTCTGATTTGCCTTTGTTTTACGTAGTGAATAAGAAATCTTTTCCTTTTTTCAAAAGGATAATTTCAGATATATCTTTATGATATAGTGTACATGGATATGGTTTGACTCGCAGGTGGTTAAATTTCCTTTTCTGTATAACTCCTTAATACTTTTTGTGGGGTTTTGTTATGCTTGTAGGAAGAATTAGAAGATTCTCACTCCTCTTGCACTTCTGCAGAAGATCTCTCTAGACATGATCGGCGGTTAATTGGACTTTTAATTGGACGTTTTTTTGACCAAAAGTTACATTTTGATATGTCTAGTGAGGCATGGGCACAGCTTCTTTTTAATTTTCGATGTCTCAAAGCCAGTAAAGAAACGATTTATCAAATTATAAGAGAAAAAAGATTTCTTCGCTTTTGGGTACGAGTTTAACAGTTTTATGAAAAAAAAATATACATTGTTTTCATAAAATGGTGTGAAAATCGCTCTTTCAATGGAATTTTATAGTTTTTATTCTGAGTTTTTGGTTTCTTGAGTGATTGGATCCAAAAAAAAATTATACTAACGTTTCTTGTAGAGAATTGAAGAGTGCACATGATTTTTTTGGAGAGAAAATTGTTTGTGGATAAGGATACACTTTTAGTATCCATTTTTTTTATCAATAAAGATTATAGTATTATCTTAGTACAGCCTATTTTCTAATAATTTTATCATTACCGAATTGTTTTTAAAATTATTTTTCGTTTCTATATCCAAGATTTTTTTAATTTAATAAGGCAGCGTGAACAATATTTTGTTTGACTTAATACGTTCATGGTGCTCCTTCTTTGTCATTTTCTTTTTCTGTAGTTTTATATACACACTAATTTTTTTGCACGCAATTTCCATGTTACGTTTTAAAAACTCTCGGTTTAAAAGAAATAAAATACATAACTCTCTCTCTCCCTCTTTTTCTTTCCCCCCTTTCTCTTATAATAGTTCTCTAAACTACAGTTTTTTTTTAATGCATGGAGTGCTCTTCAAATTATTTTTTTCTGAAGTATCTTAATTTAATACATATTTCATTTTTTTACCAAAACATAGGTTTATCCAATTTTTGAAAAAAGGATAGATTGAGATTATGTTTTTGTTATACTCTTTTATTTTTTCAGAGAGATAGTGTGAATATCCGCAGTCCTGCTGATAAAAAAATGCAACTTCTTCTGTACTTTAAAACATCAAATGCGCTCTTACAAAAACATTTTCGCCACTGGCGAAACTTCGTCAAAATAGAATCCGTAAATTCTTTTTTATTTATGAGGAAGTGAAGGAAGGGGGTTATGTGTGTGTAAACGTTTTAACTAATAATTATTTCTGAATTTTTTTATGTTTTTATTCGATTTGAGGTTTTTTTTATAGGAACAACTTCATTTTTTTTGTTAAGAGTATGTACAATGGAATTCACTTTAAACTTTTTATTTTTCCATTTTTATTCTCAGTATATTTTCTTGTGTATAACGTTTCTTACATTTCTTCTAGTTTGAATAAATGCAGTTTGATAGTGTTTTTCATTATTTTTTTTTCTTCTCCCAAAATTTTTCTCTTTTTTTCAGTCGCTCTCTTTTTTGCGTGTTCTCTCCCTCCTCTTTCCCTCCTCCCTCTTTCCTCCCTCCTCTCTCTCTCCCCTCTCTCTCCCCTCTCTTTCCTCCCTCCTCTCTCTCTCTTCCTCTCTCTCTATCCTCTTTCCCTCCTCTCTCCCTATCCTCTTTCCCTCCTCTCTCCCTCCTCCCTCTTCCCTCCTCCCTCTTCTTCTTTTATTTAACATTTTTTTCTCTATATCTCTCACATAAGGTGTTATTGTAAAACTCTTCTGCCATTCATATCTTTTTTAATTTATATTTTTTTCAAGGAAAGAAAATATGCAATTAGAGAAACCTTAACTACAATGCATCTATCATGGAGAAAACAGGATATATTTTATGAATGGAAAGTATTTACCATGGAGGAACAACAAAAAACTAAACAAAATGAAGCCAAAGCGATGACATTTTCGCACAATCATATATATTCTTTGGCTTGGCAACAATGGCATGCTTCTGTCAAATCTTTTTCTACTCTTAAAAAAGCAACTGCATATATAGAAAAATGGATTACAAAGGAGTATTCAAAGTGTATGTACACGTCTTTTTATTGGTAAGATTTTGGAATACAAATGCAATGTTTAAACTTTTCTTTTTCAATTTTGAAGGCTGTTTTTAATTTTTTGCTTTATTTTCCCGTCTTATCAGCAGAGTTTTACATTTTTGACGGCTATTTCTTTATTGTTAAATTTTTCCTTCTCTTGATGACGCATAAAACTCTTTTATCATTATTTATTTTGCAATATTCTTTATATCGTCACGCATACTTTCTACACATTCTTCCCCCTCTTCTCTCTCTCATTCTTCTCTCTCTCTCTCTCATTATTCCTTCTCTCTCTCTCTCATTATTCCTTCTCTCTCTCTCTCATTATTCCTTCTCTCTCTCTCTCTCATTATTCCTTCTCTCTCTCTCTCTCATTATTCCTTCTCTCTCTC